>HG711055.1:27321-60219 GCA_000499725.1 Eimeria brunetti
TGGCTGTCTGTTGCCAAAAACATAAGGGCAATACGCGCATTGCATGACCTGCTTCTTCAGCACGAAGAATCAACCACGCAGTGATCGTACGAAAAAGTGTTCAGCGGGCCGGCAGCAGTACTTCAGTTGAACGATTCTTTTGTCACATTGGACTGAGAGAGCTGAGTCATTGCGTAGGCCTCTTTCCTATACAGAGAGTGAGCAGCAGAATACGTGAGAAACCGAAGAAACACGTTCCAAATGGTTGGGCGTGGGCGTCTTGTATTTTATCGCTAAGGAGCCGCGTGTGTACAAAGGTGTGTCATCAAGTGCTTCACGATCACAGCAGTCCGTTTGCTGAAATTTTGGTTGCGGTGCTACCGCCGAGCCTTCAATCAAGTGACCAGCACCAAATGGCAATGCGTTTCTGTAGTTGTTGTATCTAGTCTTTGTCATTGATTGCTCGGTAAGCAGAGTATGGAAGCCTCACAACGATGCTACCAGTTATGTCGAGTTTTCCTGCGATCCGACTGAAATTAGGTGGACCCCTGCTGATATAGCCATCTTCTGTACCAATTCACACTGTTACTGCTTCATGCACCTGCCATATAGTGAAAAGTAATGGTAGATGCACCAGATTCTTGCTTTGAGGGCCGCAGGTTGAACTCTGAGCAAGCTCGTGCGAGCGAGCTCGTTTATCTCGTAGAAAGTCCGTCCCAGCAGCTATTAGAGCCGCTTGTCGTCCTCGGCGAAAAAATAACCACATCTTGACGTGACGCTCGGTATATTCCAATTTTCTACTTGCCAAGTCATGCAGTATTAAACCTATGTGGCCCTTATCTGATTACCGGTAATCTTTTCTGCTGAACTGTTTCTGCAGTGCACAGACCGCGGTCCCTTAACCTGCGTAGCTTCTGCGTTTGTTTGTTTCAGGCCGAGTACGTGCTGATTAACTCATGTCTTTTCTTCTTAGTGCCGTCATTAATTTTGCAGTAGGCGGCATTGACACCAGTACTGGGTACAACGCATGGCTGCAAGCAGCACGTCCGTTCGTGTCGTTACCCTATATTTTGCGCTTGAAAAGTAGTGCTGCATGTGGCGAAACAGCTCTCTAATCGTGCAGGGAGTGGGTTGGATGCGCCCAACCGAAGCAAAACGTGACCTCCAAAGCATGGTTCTCACCGCAGTATGCACCCCACGTGGTCGTCGTACAGTACAAGCTATTTCATCTTCCCCAGTTGGTTTGTCTAGTCTTGCGCCATTTTTGTACATATTTGTGGTGCAACCTCCGGGGATATTTAAGGCAGGACGTCAGCCGTGTAAATGCTCAGAGGTGATTTTTTTCATCTCCCTTGAGCCGCTCACTACCGATTTGCTTGCAGCAAGATCACTGGCTGCCAGTTCATCCGGTGGCTTCTGGTGTGCGGCGCTGGGACCTGACCTTGATCAAATACTCACGTACGGCAACGCCGGTATTCGTACGAAACCTAATGCGTGGATGCTCGCCATCCAGAGCCTGGAAAAAGAAATTCCTACTCCCACCTGTAGCCTTTTCCGCATTTTTCAGATTGTTAGTTCGGGAACTCACATCGACTTATAGTGAGGGTGGGCAGATGGCTTGTTCTCGGAACCTAGCGTTTTGTAGCGTGTTGACCAGAGCCCTGGGCGTCAGTGTTACTTCAACCATGCGGGGGCTTGAGAACATCAGGTCCATAGCCTCCACAGAGAATTTTCCTAGTGTGTAAGTTCAAAGACAAAATGTATGCTAATTGTCATGAATGGCAGGTTCTCACTTCGTCAGATGCTTTATTGTGATTGTCAGGTAATGTTCTCGTGAACTCCTGGCTCTGGAGTGCTTTGTTTGTTTTGAGGGTTGCTGCCTGCCAGCGTGTGCCGGTCGGCGGGCGTTTGGGACGCGGGATAGCGATTAGGCGTGCAGCATATGCTGTTTGAAGCCTGAAAAGCTCCTATAAAGTGTGCAAGGCTTAGCATATGTGTGCAAAACGGAAGGCGAGTTAAAAAGATGTGGGGAGTGTGTGCCGTAATGCCACACTGTATTCAAATAATGCTAGGTATAGGCCCCATTATTCTTCGTATATTACAATCTGAAGGACGTTATGCTGGTATGCTCAAATCCTCCATTGTTTCTGCCTTCACCCCAAGCTGCACCTTCCTAGGTATCGTATGGACAGTTTCGGAGGACAGGCACGCTCTGTACAGGCGCTTGCGGACGATTCAACCGTGCGCCCTATTCATTGGATGGGACCGTCGGAAAGACTGGCGTAAAGTACAACAGGTATAGACCAGTGTTTTCATGTTTTACAATGACGCAGTGCCTTGCCCGACACAGGTTTACATCGTCGATAGCCTGTATGCCAAAGTTCGGATCTCCATCTCAACGCGATTGCTTTGTTTTCGTGCGCATCTGAATTCGAGTTGCTTACAGGTTTGCCAAAAACTTGGATTGATACGCTGCGTAGAGCTGTCATCTCTGTTTACTGTGAATGACATTGCATGCTTTGCGTAGACCAAGGCTTTGCCGGCAAGAATCTTCGGGTGTACTGCGCGGTTCACCGATGTTGGCTCTGCAGGGGACAAAACACACCCAGGACCTGTGCTAATGCTAGGTTTTCCGACGGAAAACCTAGCACTGCGTGAATTGGGGTCTGCACGACGGATATACTGCCGCTGTTCCCAGGACAAGTGGGCGTGCCTTTGAGTAAACCAGTTCTGTGTGTCGACTCTGCACACGGACAGGAACGTAGTACCCTCTGAAAGAACTGGCCAAGTAGATGTGGAAAATCAAGTAGAGGGCAAAATCAGTCTGGCGTGAATACCGGTGCGCGTCTATATTATCCTCGTGTCGTAGGAGATGGATTTAGGCAGCTGCTTAACTGCCGCCCAGCTAAGCTCTGCTGTTAAATATGATAGCGGAATATACTCTCTTAACGCCTTACTTAACGGCCCCCATCGAGTGTGTTCCATTTGACACGCAGCTTCCCCCAAGCTGCAGTCTGGACGGCAAGCTGTTGTTTTTGAAATTCGTTTACATATCTGCGAAGTGCGGTGATCATTGGATATAATCTGATTTGGAGAGCTGCTGTATGGTTCCGTCGAACCAGCCCGAATGCCTGCAGTGCCACTAGCAGGTTTGAGGAGTGTACGAAGACCTGAAGCAGCGGATGCTGCTTGTAGTGTACTGCTTATAGCAATAGCACCCCTTGTTCACTACTGCTCTGCAGAAAACGTCAATTAGTTATGGAAGTCCGTTTACTGTGAAATATCCCACGTCCATGTATTTGTACAGGTTTGCAGGAAAGTCGCTGTGTGGGCCTTGCAGTAAGTCGGTAATCAGGACTGGCAGTGAGTTTCCACACAAACGCGCATGCAGCTACATGTTTTTGCAGAGAGCATGGGCTCCTGGATGGTGCAGCACGGACACGAAGGCGAGCAAGCTGCGCCTACTTTGCCGACACTGTTGTGACCAAGGTCGAAATGTCATGCAAAGCCATGCTGGCATTTTCTCCTGCGTCGGTGGAACTATATGAAAGTAAGGGCACCGTGAAGTCCTGTGGAAATCGATTTCACTGTTGTGTCTGCCACGCGATGCTGGTGGACGTTAATCACAAGGGAGCCATAGGGAGTATGGCATTCTCTGTTCTAATGCCTTGAGGCCTCCTGTACGCTCTGGCGAGTTCGGTCCAGTAGACGTCACATCCGGAAGACTTACAAGTGTAACCACTGGTTGTGGATTGCCAAATGCTACCCGAGGCTCTCCACGTGAAGACCAACAGAGCTGCCAACTGCCCATTAACCCCGTAGAAGATATTACAGTGGCCTAGACTATTCCCAACGCCTCCACAATGACTTTCTGTTCTGAAACACTAACTCAGGATGATTTCATCACCGCGACCTTTGAATTTTCTAGTGAATACAAATGGCAGCAGCTACGTTTGATATCTAGCCTCACACGATGAAATTGCGACCAAACTGCCATGCATTAACTTCCAGGGAGTGAGAAGCACATAGTGTTCATGACCAGGAGCAATGACTAGCTTGCCTCTAACACGCAGGACTACGTCAGTATCTACGGTGGGTGTGAAAAATATTGCATGTTCTCAGAGCCTCGTATCCTGTAGAGGAACTTAGAGGGGGTCCGGTGACGGCGCTTCGCGTTCAACAGGAAGTGTTTCCTAGGCGACATTTCGGATTGTGGTCAGGTAACGGGTGTCTCCTGCGTAGGGGAAATTCGCAGGGAAAGCCGTTAGGGTGCTCGTTGTTCGCAGCCCAAGGTTGCTGACGTCTTTGTGGGACAGTCGTGCTGCATATCTCTCAGATGTAAAACAGGCGGGCCACTGGTAAACACACCTGAATTTCAGTAGATGTGATGGATGAACAGCTGGACACAGAACGGGGGAAAGTTTGGCTTTTTGATTCAGCAGTGTGATCAATCACAGGCGGCACACCCACCGTTTTCCGTTACACTGTGCTAGTGTGCATGCACGATTAACTCGTCGCTGTCCGCATTTAGCAGCGTTCTCACGGCCGGTGAGTGTGTAGAACCTTGCTAAATGCGGACGGCTGCTGGCTAGTCACAGTCGTCCTGGCGCTTGTAGGTCCCCTGGTGGGGTCAGTGAGCTCTTGTGCAAGTAGAGGTATTCTGCCTCTCAACCTAACGACGTATCTTCGACGTACCACTTGCATGTAACAGGGCGACCACCTATGACAAAGCAGACGCATACATAGCCCTACCACATACACTTAACTGATCTAACCAACCTAGAGGCGCATTTCTTCCAGAGGCCGACTGGTCTACAGGCGACACGCTCACATGAGAACAGAACACGTTTTTTCGTTACCCAGGACAAAGGGGGATACATCTAGAGAAAATCGATCTATTTATGATCTGTTATGATCAATTGCGCGAAAATGCAATGAATTCAAACACCAGAAGGAGCTGAACCCTGCGCTGCGAAGGCCAAGCGTGCAGGTCCAGTTATACAGTTTGACATGCTGTGCGTTCTACTTGGTGCAGGGGGGCGTCTGCAGCTGATGCCGGCCACATGCTTCCCTGCACGAGCCACTTGTTGCACAGAGGATGAGCCGATATGCGATGGCTTAAACTGATTAGTTAAATGGTAATGCTGCTGTGTATGCCGGTGCAGCAACAGTGCTCACATCTCTCCTGTAGCATATATAACGAAGGCGAGTTTGGGCAACTGCAGCGCGCACCAATGCACTAAGAAAAGGCAAAACATATTCCGTCACGTTTGCACTTGTGTCCCCTTGCTGCTCCCTTCGTCAATTGTCAGATGCATGCTATGTTCCGTAATTCAACAGAGATTCTATGCTTTGCCTCGAAGCGACATGCAGGACTGTTGGTGTGCCAAGACAGGGGTGCCGCAATGAGTGTTTGTTGCGTGCAGAGAGAATTTCTTTAAGAAACATTGAACTTGAAGCAGACGGGCAGATGCGTACATGTAGCGATATTTCCCGTGTGGCTGCACAGTTTTACTGTACCAGCGCAGAGCTAGCGGACGTGCAACGGTCGGTGTGCGACTTAATTCCGCTTGACCAAATAGGTTAGGAACCAGCAGATGCAGCCATTAGGTTAACTGTACTACGGCGTTAGTTGCACGCATATGTGATATGCAAGTTTCAAAGGTCTTGGGCCGTCAAAATGAGCCGTCAAGCAAGTGATATGTGTACAAAAATGTGCTTGAGTACAGAATAGATTGGAGCGCAGATTTTGAGATGCAGTGCACTCTGCACGTGCCATGTCTTAGTCAATTGCTCAACTGCAGCGTCTAATTGCATAAGGAAGAGGTGAAGTTGGGCTCTGACTCAGCTGAGTCATTTAATCTTGGTATCAACCTTGCAATTTAGCATATCGGCAGCCCCACCAAATCTGCGTCAGCGTTTGCATCGCAACGGGGTGAGTCACGCACAACTGGAGGAAGCTAGTGGCGCAATGAAATTGCTGGTAGGTCCCAGTAGTTTCATGTTTTACATAATCGGGGGCTGCTGCACTGGGGATGCTGCTGGGCTGCTGCACGTTGGTCCAGCGACAGTGACAGCTGAACCACCTTGTTATCTTCTCTGGCGCCTTGCGAACAGGGGCTTACGGGCGCATCCTTTTAGTTCAAGTTGGAAGCATAGGAGTTCAATTCCATGCACACTACGTCCGCCCGTACTTTTGAATAGCGCAGCTTTTCAAAAGTACATGATTACGCGGATTACGCGGAAAACAGTAGAGGGAAGCCGACCCCTTTTGAAATTCGTAATTGCCAACGTAGACACTGTGGGCTGCTACGAAATGTACACATGGTGCGTCGTTTGCACCATATTAAATCTGCAATTGGATCAATTGCGGGAAATGTGCTAGGCATTTGAAAACCCCTCCTGAAGGACAGCTGCCGTTGCACTAAGCGATGCGTGGAGCAGTCACGCCAATGATCTGTTTATCGCCGTGCAGCCTCCTGCGGTAGGCTGCTCAGTCAGTAGTGCCCCCGCTGCATTTGCGTCCAAATGCATATCAAATTCAAGTGTACAGGCACGCGCTTCCGGTTTTGCGTTCGCGGGGTTGTAGTGTGAATCCATATTTTGCATACAGCACTGTCAGGGTTATGTCTTTCCTGGCCCAGCTATTCAGCTAGGCGACTTAGCAGCAGTTGTAGCTGACGTATAACAATTGCCTTTAGCTTTCTGCACGCACGTGTCTAGCCACACAATGGCTGAGTCGCCACTGACAGTCACATAATGGCTACCCGGTGTTGTATAATTGCTTCTGGCTTCTGGGTCAGCGGTAAATACGACGCACTGCTGTGTGCTCAGTGATGTTACCATGCGTCAGAGCATAAAAATGGAATTTACCTTGGCTGTCGGGGACCGCATTCCTATGCTGAACTAGTAAGGAAACGGTGGCTTGTTGACAGCTTTACCTTTACGCTTTTGCTAGTCTCTGCAGATTTTGCTGCACCACGTCCACTGCCGGTGATTTTTATGCTACGCATTCATCATTCAGGAAGTGTATTCGTGTAACACAAACGTGGCTAGGACCAACTTAGCTGGCGTGCGTGTATTCGTTCCCTTGCTGTGCCAAGAACTGTCAATAACTGTTGATAGAAGCATGTGAGACGCACAGCGGCATACTGCAAGCATGACTGCAGAGCAATGCGCACTTCATTTGATGCCTATATCGCATTTGCCGCCGGCGGTTTTTCGTACGCACGCCTGTGTTGGTTTTAAGACGTTCAGGCCGCATGCCATATGGCCAGGTTTGCAGCGAATGTAGGGCCGAGGTACGGTCAGGCTCTCTTGGACAGGCACCGTGAGGACGTGTGTGTTTACTAAACCATCGGACCCACCGCTTCAACTTCCCGCTAAAAATTAGAAAGTCCGTTGCATACATTTGCATCGCACCACTTAAAGAAGTGGCGTTGTCGGCAATTTTTTAGGCTTGCGTGCACTTCACAGCGAGTGTGCAGCTCTATACAGTGCGCTAGCTTGTGTTGAATCTATGCCTGAACCTCAAGCCCTACCTACTAGATTATCAGTTTTTGGTTATCTGTGCTGTAAAAGTGGTGGTGGCGTGCATGCCTTATACGCTTCGCGGGTTGCTAGTGGACATCTCGCTGAGCAACACTTGCCGCACGCTCCTTCTAATATTCGAGTAACTTCACATGGCATGATGGCACACTGTACTGGATCTTTCATACGTGGCGCGTGGCGCTAAGATCTAAGCGAGACGTTAGGGCATCGATAGAGGCAACCAGGGAGTCTTTTATTGGATCCCAACACCAAGGAATGGCTTTTCTATCTTGAACGACCGTTGGTGTTAAGGAGTAATGCTCCCTGCTTTGAAGCTGACAATATGTACATACTGCTCTGTTTTGTCTACTTAGTCATATATATCTTGTCCTCGATCCTCAAAAATCAAATCCGGATAGCCGTATGTTGCGTAAGACAAAGAGAACTTTCGGTGGCGGAGTGCCACTGCTCATCTTCGAATGTATTCGTCTCGTTAAGAACATGCTTACAGCTGCGCGTCTGCCACTAGGGGATAGCACGATCATAAACGATGTGCAGCAACTGATCCAGTTCCGACAAAATAGCGGCTAAGATTAGGCGACCACCTGACAGGCTGCAGCCTGCTGCATCAGAACGGAGCGTTTACCCCGCTCCCAATTAGATAATTAGGGGGGCAGTGTGCAGCAGTAACACGGGGCAATTGCTTCACACCGCCACGAACGTGGTTGATTCAAGTGCGAGATACGCACGCGTGCTATACCTTTCAAACGTGAAACTGGATACGGCCATCTCTCGACAGTGCGGTGCCAGGTCTCCTGGTGCCGTCGCCTCGTTGATGCCAACCCTTAATGCTCCCAAGGTATTTTTAAAAGAAGGTGCGAGCACTTCGCGAAATTACAGCTATTTCGACTATTGCAGTCTCTCCTGGCCCCGAACCTTCATCTCAAGAGATGGGTGATTGGATCGGCTCTCAGTCTCGGCATGTTGCAAACACTGCAGCAACTGTGTTAGCGCTCCCCCTAGGGTAAATGAGACGAATGCATGCTGGATAGCACTTCACGAATACTTTATGCCTATCAAACTGCACACAAACTACATTGAACTGCACCGCGGATCGAAAACGGACGTTCGATACTGTTTCAAAGAGGTCGTTAAGTGAGCTCAGGCGGTGGTATCCAGGGCTTTACCCACCCACTCTGCAGCGTCTGCTGCGTTCAATTAGCATGCGAAGCAATCTTGCAGTGGTTTTGTACAATGATTTGTCACATTTATCTTCAAACTAGATAGGAACCTTCATCTGCTCAATATGCTTGAAATAGTGACGTCAGGAGCTCACATTTTGTAGTGTAATGAACTTACGGGTAGGGCGTTCAGTCCGCCACGGTTCTTAGCCGCACTCAAAGTTCACCGTGTTCTTGCAGGAAAAATAAAAACAGGTTTTATTGCATAGAATTATCCGTCAGTGCATGGCAGTAGATAAGGTTGGGCAGGCAGGCGTCCTGCTGAACGTACAGAAAGTACGCCGAATTGGCAGTTTTATCAAACCAGAAAACGTGACGAGCATGTGGTGAAGACGCTGCTGTGGATGTCTTTGAAACAACTAAAAATACACATTGAGTCTGGCACCAGCGCGCCAATATGCTTCTGTCATCGTTGTGATTCTGGTTGTGGCACTTGATTCAGCGATGTACGCTTAGATGGTTTCGTGTGCATTAGAACTGTTGCGCATTTCCACCCTTCGCATTCTTAAGCGGTTAACTTGCACAAAGCTTAAGCGCATGCGTGCTTCTTAATCACCATTCCACCACTGCCACCTCGCAGAAGTAGCCGATGTAGGTTCAGCCCAGCAGTGCGAATTCCTAGAGTTAAAGTGTATGTCTCTTTGGCAGGCATACTTATATGGCTTTGCTTTTGGGGGAGCTTGTTAGACCTCCTCTGGAGGATCGCGCGACTGAACACGACTATGGACCTACAGCGAGCATGCTTTTCT
Organism: Eimeria brunetti; assembly: GCA_000499725.1. Lineage (NCBI taxonomy): Eukaryota > Apicomplexa > Conoidasida > Eucoccidiorida > Eimeriidae > Eimeria > Eimeria brunetti. The sequence continues at coordinate 36,821 of HG711055.1, forward strand.
TCTGCCCACCCAAGGCATAAGCCTACACTCCGGTTAATTCGACTCCGTTTTTCGTGATACTTATCCTCTTTTCTTTACAACTTGAAAGGGCCGACAAACAACGATCTCAGACGTGGATGGAGTAATTAAAGTGAGCCACTGGCAACCAGATTGGCCCCTATTCAACAAAATGGGGCCTCAGAAGTGCACGTCCACCAGCCGAACGAAAACACTACTGTATTGTGCCGATTCAATAAGTATGCATGTGGACATTGTTTTGTGGAGAGAGCGGCCTCTTAGGTTGCGTAGACTTAGCTTGGATAGCCTGAAACATATGCTGAACCGGTGTCGTTTTCACCACGATAAGACCCAGCAAACAGGCAAAATATCATATCTCGAGGTAACTGCAGGGTCGTGCAGCTTTGTTGGTAACTACATGCATGCATGCAAAGAAGTAGTGCAATCCCATTGCGTGCCTTCCGGCTTTTTCTAGTTGTTTCAGACAACCCGGTGCTTCTCAGTTTCGTACAGCCACTACTGATAGGACGTCGTTTGCTGCATCCCAGTCTCCCCATGGCAAAGTTTCTCTTCTGGCGCAATCTGCTTTGCGGGAGTCAGCCTTATGCGAAGTGCGTGAGTCACAGTTCCTCACCCAAGTGGTTATTACGCATTTTCAAGAGTGAACCAAGCACCTGGCTTGTGAGGGATAAAGTTGTGCTGCTTTTGAGGGCGACGTCGTCGATTGCCGTTGCACTGCCGCTGGACGTCATTGGGTTCAGCTGCTGCCAAGCATGTCATCTTCAAGTCCAAATAGTGGATGCAATTCTCCCTGTGGGTGGTTTGAAGCAAGCTTCTTCTGTGGCCCCTCGCAATTGCAGAGTATTGGCACTTCTGGGGCCTTTTTGTGAAAATTGGTCGCTATGCAAGTGGTGCAAAGGCTGATAGCGACGGTGATGAGGACAACAATGACGTGTTTCCGTGCGCGCGATTGAGACGCCTAATGCAGCTCTGATTAGAAATTTCGGGGGGCGTGGACGTCTGCTGCTGGACGCACCCGTTATCTGTATCAACCGTTGACGCTTCTTTCGCAGCATTTGCTGCGCAAATGTGGACGGATCGTAGCCGTTCCAGCGCTGAAGAGCGTACGTTGCTTGAAGAATAACGGACTTAGCTCCTGACAACGTGGCCTCAAAGCCTTTTGAATTCGCGCTATCATATGCCTGGATTCTCCTGGAGGGGGACGAGTGCAATTGTTCTGCTGTGCTTTTCTCACCTTGGCAGCAAAGGACATTCCACTTGCTTCATTTTGCTTGGTTCTTTCCGAAGGCATCATACTGCTGGGAGGACAAGAGAAAGCAGTGCCCACAGCATGGAGACGTTAGCAGCTTTGGCTGTGTTGAAGCTCCCCGTTAAGGAGACAAAAAATACCGTGTCCGAAAACTATGCGCGGTTGCCTGTTTATTGGATTGTATGAAGCGAATATTCACGGTGACCGCAATTGCTAAGCGCTTCGGAATGATGGTGTCGCACCTTTGCAGCTGCTGAGTTCCTGGCTGCCGCTTTTTTGGCAATGAATTATTTACTACCGCTGGCAGCAGAGACAATGTGCAGATTCTCGCGTAAGTCTTGCAACTGCGGCTCCACCGCAAATGGCCGCAGCAAATGAATATACCGCAGGGATGCTGGTGTTTTTGTGCGTAGTATAAGGTGCAATAATGCGGAATGTGGCTGCAGCACATTATACTGGAAAAGTATTGCTAGTTGAGGTTGTTCTTGCAGCTTAGACATTGTCTGGTTTTACTTAGGCTGGCGTGAATTATCATGAACAAACACGGTCTGATCTGGCCACTCGGGTCGATACACATGCACTTCCCTTGGCGCATGCGAGCAGAGGGCAACATTTCTGTAAAAGAAAAGCCTTCTTTAGTGTTTTCCTGCAGTGTGCAGTTTGCACGAACGGTATTGTAGACTCAACATCTCGTTTCCAGCTTGTGATAACATAGCCTGCGCGCATTGAAGCATTGATTGCAGGGAATTTCATCAAGCGTGTACGAGGCAATAATCAGCTCAGTGTATTGCGCATGCGCATGTGCACGCTTGGCAATCCAGTTCAGGTGGGTTATTGCGTCCTCAGAAAGTGTGTTACATGCAATTTGCGAGAGCTATTGTGGACAAAATGATAGACTAGCATGTTGGGCCTCGGAAGCGTCGTGGCTGGTGCGACTGCGCATGCTGAATGTCAGTTGGACCCAGTGCGTGAATGCTTCCTGTGTAAAATAGCTTCTGGCGAATGCTGCTAGTTTGTCGTGCTTCGCTCCTGCTCACAATCCACAAACGCCACGAATGCTACATTGGTTTTGCCTTGTGGTTTTGACGCATTGTGTCTTGACCACGGTCAGCACAGAACGTCCATCAAAGCACCAACTGCTCCCACTGCTATGGTGCTTGTCAATCCAAGCCTGCTGAATATAACATGCATCCTTGCTGTACCATTACCATTTCCATGGTGAAACCAAACCGCCTCGATAGCCCATGCGCACGGAACTTGTGAAATTTCTAGCAAGCTTCCGACTTCATTGAATTCCTTTTAAGTCCTTTTGACGTGATCTGGGCACTGCCGGTACTGGTGCTGATCAATCGTGTCTGATCTGCAGCGAGTTTGTCGCATACGTAGTTCAGGAGTGGACGACGGAATGTATTCTGTGTATGTCTTAACAGCAGCCGTAGCCGCTGTGGCTCTGGGAGCTGCGTTAAAACGTGGAACCTACCTGAGCTGCCGCTTTTAATCGTTGAGTAATATTGCCTCTAAAGGTCGCAAGTGTACACTGCAGGGACAATATAAGCAGCAAGGCAACCGGCGCCCTATGTATGCTCACGTCAACATGACTACAGGGTCCTTCACTGACTGAAAGTCGCCTTAGTAATGATATGTAGTGAGTGCCAGGCAGAATATCTTGTTTGGCGCTTCTCCACAGCCGAGGTGATCTGGCCATTGAACTTGACTCCGTTCGACTGCGTTTGCGCTGCTGGCACTAGTGAGGTGCAGAACTGCGACAAGGGCTGTACAGCTCCGAAGTGGAACTTTGCGGATCACATTCCTAAATATGCAGGTTCTAGAAAGAACCGACTAGTAGGGGGCCCTCCCTGTGCGCAGTGTCATTCTTCATACTGTATGAAGTTATGGATAGGTAGGACGTTGAGGTATGCTAAATGTGAAGTATGTGAGTCGCATGCAGTGGCTCGGCAACGTCACGACACCGTCGATCTTGACTTCTGCACCGACTAAATGGCTAGTGATGAATGCAGGTGTCGTGCAGGCCAGGTTGGACAGCTGTCTATCTACGGTTTAGCCGTGTACTGCTGTGGCATTGCTACTTGGCTTCACTGTATTTACATGCTGCCATAGATGGTTTGGACAAAAGGAATCACTGAATAGTATGTTCACATTGTAAGGCATTGAAAGCGGCTATGTGGATCCCTAGTGCTTGCACGCAAATGTGCTGATAGTGCTTGTCAATGCAGCAGCGTGCAACGCGCGGTGTGGGTATTCGCCCTACTGATGACCGCAACGACCTTCGCTTCTTCGTTGGCGCTGGCGGTGTCGAGTACGATCCTAGAAAACAACCTGTGGGGAACTGTTTTGTCTCTAGAGTGCCTCCTCATGCCTATTGCCACAGGCCAGAGCTATCCTATCGTACAGTCCATCCGGCAGTTGTCCATCCACAACGTCCGCCACTTGCTGGAATGGACAAATAAGAAGTTGATCATTTTAAAGGATGTGAGTTGGCTGCTGCGAATAACAGGGGGAAGTCCAGATAGAGGCACAGCGAACTGCTGCCATGCTGTGTATTCGTGTGTCGAGGTGGGTTGTTGCTTGATATATGGGCCTTTAGTGTCGCAAGAGCGTTTGGCCCCCGACATTCTTCGGACAACTAGGCGGACAGTGGGTGACATCTGGTATGGAGCCTACGTCGAAGTTTGAGCGATACGCAGCTCAGTCGGGGCACCTCGCTTAGTGTCTTTCCGATGTATCGCCCAAGTGAACGCCAAAACTACTTTGTCTACACGACTGCAGCGTTGTTGGGTTTGGTTGCGTTGGCGTATTCAGTAGCGAATATAGAAAAAACGAACTTCACAACTCAACTGCGTCGGTGGGAATGCGTCTTGTTTGCAAGACGTTTATGTAGGGGGGCAGGAATACTGAAATTTTTAGAATGCTGCCAGGGCTGTTTTTGTAGCTGCCTAGCTAGGAGTGGCTGCTCGCCAGGCAGCAGCTCGTGGCCCCTGCTTGTTATCGTGCGGACGATTATTAGCAAAGCTGTGACTGTGCGAAAATTCAGGATTGATCTTAGCTGGTGCAACTGGCAGGCGAACACCAGTAGGAAGAGCAAACATGTGAATTTCAGACTTCATGTGAGTGCCAAATCACTTTGGAACGCTGGAAAGAATGTATATAGCGGCGTTCTAAAGAAATATGTCGGGAACCTGCTACTTGTTGCATCTGTTATGGAAGCTCGAATAATGCGGCTTTGTAGCAGTATATTTGTGGGCATTGGAAACGCGGAGCCCTGCTGTCCATTTGACGCTACATAACTTGTTTACGATCTTTTTCTTGGGTTTAGGGTTCCGACGCGCTGAGCGTAGTCACATATAATATGTGAAAAAAGGCTTACTTGGCGTCGAATAATTTTTTCCAGCGAACGCGCCCCGTAAAAGCATTAGCGTGCTATGCTAACGCTGTACCGGGAGCAGCACCTAGCACGCAACCATACGTATAGGCGCACTTGCGCATGACATTGCTGGAAAGCCAAGTCTGGGAAGACGACTACTCCTTTAGCAAGTGTGTCGCATACGTCTCACTGCCGCCAAACGTCGCATCCACATTCTGCCAACCTGAACCTTGTATGCTTCATTGTTTATGGCGTTGTTGATGTGTGAGCGGATGTGGGGATTGCTTCTTGAAAGGCATTGGCGTCTCCGCAAGCCTAGGCAAGGTTTTCCTGCTACTGCGTGTAGCATTCTATCTAACAGGCCACGAAGCAGATGGTGGAGGCTCTGCATGCATAGTGTACTGCAAATTCAAGCACTAGTACCTTTGCTAATAACGGAGCGGACCCAAACTGAAAGACATCCGAATCGTATTAGCGTCCGATGTTTTGGCACTGCACAATACCATTTAAGGATATTGAGTGAGAAGTCGGTGAGCGAGCGGCTTTGCTGCTGGAGGCACGTTGAAGATATTACATATCCCCCAAAAAAGGTGACGAAGTTCGGATGTTAAGGCTCAGTATGGAGGCAGAGGTTCCGATGCCCAGAGCGTTGAGGGGGGCATGCGCTTGCTAGACACTGTATATGCGCTGCGGTGTTGACTGTTTTCCTGCCGCCCAGTTTTTCGTTAATGTGGGTTCATGCCGAGCAGTCGCTTCATAAAGGAATTGTGCTTTGGCTTTGAGTGGATTTTGCATCTATACAGGCTAATATAGTAGCTCGCCAATTGCGAATAAGCAGCGACATGGTGAAACCGTCACGCAAGAAAAAACTTGCCCCCGAAAATGCGCAATTTGTTCTCGCACAGGACTAATTCTGCCATTCGAAAGGGAATGGCCGTGTGTCAGTTAGTAGGTTTTACAAACTGGGGGCTACACTTCGGCATGGTTGCCATCCATAGGGATTCTAAGGGCGACAGATTGTATCTATTTCAGTGCATTCGGACTTACCGTGTGCATCAAGCTTTGCACAGATGTTGATGCAGCCTGATGCCAACCAACTGCATTCTCTAAGCACGACGTACTGTTATGCTTCGCTAAGTTGGCGTGGAAGCCTTAAGAACGTGCCTGACACTTGCCTATCGACAATTTTTCGCTGCTCGGCGTGCCTCTGTTAATTTGGTGGCTGCAAGGAATGCTGCCAAAGATATGGCCACAGGGACAGCGAGGCTGGGTGCGGTGTGCCTTCAGTCCACAAGGGGAGATGCTTTGTTGCTACGCTCTTACCATCGATGCCTCTTCTCTGGTCAGGCTGAGCGGTGATATGTCTTTTTTGTACCGGTAAGTAGACACCGGTTACAACCCATTCTGGCATAACAAGAGGAGAAATTTGCCTGCCTGTCAAATGTGTAGCCGTCATTCAGACAGTACTGCTACCTCGGTGAATGTAGTATTCTCCCCAGGTGTTTTTGCGTATCAGTTCGTCGAGAATTGTGCGGGCAGGCTGCTGCTCTAGGAAGTGCGCTGGACACCGCAGCCAACAAGACGGGACAAAGACTGATAGCTTGTTCTAAGGTGATAACAACCCCTCTCTGCAGGGGGAAATTTGTTTGCCTGCTAGACATTTTGTGCTTACCTGCAGACAACACTGCTCGCTCTGGAAATGTGTTCGTTACGTTGGGATTCGTGGGCACGTTTTGTCAAACATTTAATAGGCTGGATGCTGCTCTAGCGTGTGCGTGTGCTGGTAATACAGGGAAGGGCGGTACGCAAATAGTCGTTTTGTGCTACTGCGATTGTTCCGCAGCCTTTCTTTTGAAGAAGCAACTTCAACATGTTAGATGGCCTTGGCTTCACATATGCAGAAACTCTAGCTCCACTAGTGGCGTCTTCGGCATATGTGTTCTGATGTACTTCGCGTTTGCACTTGTTAATTAGCCAAATAGGCAGGCACGTCCCGCTCTATAGCATCATACTGCTCATTAGGTTGGCTTTAGATGCTACCCGGTGAGCTTACTGTACACGACTGCTGCTTTTCGACCTAGCTTGTGTCCATGAAGATGCGTGGCGGTTGGCTAATTTGGCCTTCCCTGCATGCGGCTACCTTTACAGTCCAGTTGTATACTAAGGCAGAGTACATTGGCAGGATGTGCGGCATATGCTTTGAGTGAAACAACAAGGCGACTTGCGGTTTCTTCACGCAGCCAAGAGGTTTTTTCGAGCTTGGCGGGAGAGTTACCATGGAGGCAACATAGCCTTAAAGCGTCTTTGGATGCACGTTTTGGAGTAGTATTCGACCTCAATTTCGATAGTGCCTTGACAGCAGGAAGGCCTGTTTGTTTGTGAGATGACAGTATTCGTACCAGACCTCCCCTAGGTGTATGTGCATTATTTTTACTTGTTCGCTGTGAAACACGCCGCATAGTGTTGTGCTGAGCAACCGCACTACGCCATCAACAGTTTGGCTTTGCGTTGTGCTTGATATGACAGGTCGTGGGTCTACTATGCTGCCTGAAACTCAAGATGGTCTGATCGAGGTGACGGCGCGATCTGGTACTTCTGTGCGGAGGACCGTGGGCATGCTAAAATTTGTCAGGAGCCTCGCGGTAAGGAGTATATGGAGCGTATCAGTTTTCTAGTATTACTTCGGTATCCTGTGAGTGTATATGCTGGCCAGTAGCTAAAACTATCAGGGTCAACAATTCCCGGATATTTGCCTTAGTTAGCATAGCTAGAAAGTTACTCGAAAAGTTCGAACCGCATATATGCAGTCCTGCCCACGCACACGGGCTCCAGCTATTTTTACAAGAGCGTTTTAGGGTATAGGTTTGTTGTGTGTGCAAAGCCATATGAAAACCCCTAAGCGTGAATTCCCAGTATGTGCGCCAGCCATGGAGACGCATAGTTGAGGAGTCGGGTTGATCCGTCAGAGACGCCCAACAGGTGCATTCTCGCGAATTGAGTAACGTTCCATTTGTTCGAAGTTTCCATTTGGGTGTTGCATTCCGCACACTGGGTGAGAAGCCACTTGTTTCATGTGTTGCGCAAAACAGTCTGTGTTAGGAGGAGTGAGGATATGGCTGTGAACTCGCGAAAATGTGTAGCTCGCTTCCTCTGCTGCGAGTTCACAGCCATATCCTCACACCCCCTGAGGAAACGGGCTACCCATTTTCCTGTCGTTGTGTATGGTGGGAGATTGGCATTCTGGAGTGTTTCCGTGAGTCTAGCTCACTGGAACTTCCAGACCCAACTGGGATATCAAAACGCTTCATATTGGACACAAAGAGCAGGCTGCTTATCCCTTGTGGAAATTCGTGCCTCCGTGCGCTGAATTATTGCGCGCCCGCCGAAAACGCAAGACGTCCCAGCGCACCCCATGTACCTTAATATATGTTTAGTTTGAACGGTTTGCCGCCCTTGCAAACTCATAGGAAGCGTATTCTAGAGAATCGCAAGAACTTCAGGGAGTGCGTTGAATACTGCACGCATAGTAGCTGCGTAGAGAATGTGCACGAGTGAGTAGAAAATTTGCGTCAAAGGCTTCCTGAATGCAAACTGGCTATACACAAAACGATGCATATAGAAATCATCGGATGCAGTGCCGTGGGACCAACAGGTGATAAATCCTTTCTGTGAGAAAAGTTTTTTCTTTTGTGGCTGCAGCACAACGGCTGAAAACGTCGTTGTCTAATGGCCAAGATGTACAACCTGGTAACGTTTTGCAGTAAGCGACCACTTAGCACGCTTGAATCTTCGTTCGACAATCAACAGTGCTTTCCTGTTGAGTTCAATAATCCACTGCTGTTTTTCTATTCGAATGCCGTTGGATTAGTTGATGTGCGATTACACTGCTTCGGAAGAAAGTGCGGTCTTTGAGCTCCATCTGTTCGGTGAGAAGAGAAGAGCCGACCTGTCAAGAACATAACGCGTGAGCTGGAGTCTCGAAAACACCACGGCCGTCAAATTTGAAGAACTCGAGGTGACTGCGCATAGGTGGTCTTCCCCATATTTTCGCGAAGGATGCCGGTGAAGGTCCTGAGAACTGCTTTGGCGTTTCTGTAATATTTGTAGTCGTGCCGTGCCGTCGATCACACAGCTTAGCATCGGAATTCCTGTCACGGATTATCGGCCCCCAGCGCGTGCGTTGGTTGCTCAGCGTCTAGTGTCTCTATGAAAAATTATGCGGAGTTATTCTGTGAGAGAGGAGGGTATATAAACGTGCGGGAGAGCAATAACTGTTTCACGCACTTCTGGCGAGTGACCAACCAACAGCAACCCCGCAGCCGAAACAACGTATTGAGATATTCTGTTCATGTTAAATACCTGCAGTGCCGGTAGAGAGCAATAGCCAGTATCATGTTGTTCTTTGACAGCTCAATGCATTGGTGATTTGGAAGGCAGTCACCAAGTCGTGCAGAATAGAGGCCAGTCCAAGCCTTTTCCATTTGAAGGCATTTCAAGCCTTTGGAGCCTTCCGTGGGAATACTGTTTCTCCACTTTCGATGAAGGAAACACCTAAGTCGATGAAGGGCAGTTATTTGACTTTATGTTCAGAGAAACGACTGGCAGTGCACTGTAATGCTTCATAAACTACAAGGCCCACGAATGAGGAAACGGCCAGGACCCATATCGGTGGAGCCAGAGAGTTTTCATTACAGCTGCTTATGCTTGGAAGAGGCCTACTGTACTGGCAGGGAGTATGTTCCATGCAGAGTTCCAGGATCAGGTCGACTACTTACGTAGGCGTGACCTGCCAAAAACGAACAACCTGGGGTTGTGATTATTTGCTTTGTGGCGTCAGTGCAACAATTCATCGTCAAGAATGCGCTCACCACACGCTCTCTCGCCGTTTCGCTACCAGAGCGACTGGCACGCAAATATTTCAAGAGGTGGGATCCTACCAGGCTGTACGCAAAGCAAACAAACTCTCCGCGAGCTTTTTCCTGTGCTTATGGTGTCAAGCGGTTCACCGTGTTACTGCTTCTATTGAGAGAATCAACATGATGAATATCGTGCAGAGCCTTTCGAGCAAGCATTCGACCGTGTTTCGATCATTGTTTGTGCAACATTAGAACGGAACAGGTCGCGACTCCATTCCGCCGCTTGCCTGCGGTCTCCAGCTTGCATCATGTGATATTGTCAGTTACTCGCCAGTGTAAAAGAGGGGTTTGCCTTGCTGTTTTGGCTCAGCAAAAAGCAGTTGGTCAAAGAACCTGCCAGCGAAGGAGATCGCTGGTGCTAAAGGAGGTGAGCGGATGGCCTAAACGCAAACCAGCAAGACCGCATGACAGCTATGCTTTACAAGTAGGTGGCCATTGTAGGGTCTGCTTGTTGAAATGTTCGAGAGCATAACCTTGCAGACTTCCATCGATACTGGCTCCCGAAAAAAGGCGAGAATTAAAGGCTAGAGCCTCTGGCATTGCCGTTCGTCTCGGCAGATGCGGCAGGCATGGTAAATTGTGGTAGGCTAAGGCGATGCGTGTTTGCTCCGTGTTCCGGCTGCCAAGTTGTTGTGCACCAGCTGAAAATTAGGGCGACCGTTGGCCACAAAGCAGATGCCAAGCGTTTGTGTTTCAGTGTAATGACTCCAGCGTCCTTGTTCCCTTCGTGCGAAAGTAGGATCCCCGCGTATGAACTTCTTGTTGGGTGTGAAGGGAGTGCGGCACGTTCTTATACACGACAAAATGTTTCTTAAATGTTGTTGTCTGTACAACCAAGAACGAGGCAGTGCCATTTAAAGCGCACCGTAGGTTGGGCTACGGATTTGCATGGTGGGAATGGCGCTGCTGCGGCAGAATCTGGCTGTGCCCTCTAAAACGCACAGTTCCGTCCTTATTAAAGGCCTTCATGGGAAGGATCTCAGCAAGTTATCCTTCCGTTGAATGTGCTTGGACAGATGAACACATGTCTCTTCTGGTGTTGCTGGTACTTGCAGCAGGGAGCAACTGAGACTTGGCTTCAAAGTATCCGCATATGGCCTGTTATGGCCTGTCATAGGTCGCAATGAACGACATAAACCACCCTCCCTTCTTGCCGCTTAATCCAGATAGGGGACCAGGGGTGCGAACGAGAACTTCCAGATTGTCAGTTTTGATAATCCAGAGAAGACAGCAAAGCGGTCTAGCTTATGCTATGCCTCTCCCTAGTGTGATACGCGTATGGGACAGCTTAAGCCGTGAAGTGTGCCTTGCATGAATGCCTCTCCAGCAAAATGCACGCTTTGACACACATGCTCTACCGGCACATGCGCCGCATAAAATATTCCGGTACGGCATTACTGGCAAGCGATCATGATTTGATGCGCTGCGTTTGCCACTGCCCAAAGTACACATTCTAGTGGCCGTAGCAGCTTCTGTTGAAGCGTCACCCGTGACGTACGGCAGGAATAACAATGCGTGTAAACCATTAGGTTGGAGGGAAGCTTGGGCGAGCCAGTACCGAACTGCAAACGTTTGGGGACTTGGACATAGGTATGGCCGCTTCATGCAAGCTGCCATATTTTAATGTTCTTCGGAATACGAAGCTGCGGTAGATCAATGGAAAAAGGATTTTACAGAAAGTGCGAGCAACTTTCATCTGGGCTTGCAGAGCGACCCGCGAATTTTCGCTGATAGCAAGGGGACAAAGTCTTTTAATGACATTCTCAGTGATGTGCATCCTTGGGCTATTAGGCAATCTGCGCATGAATACATTCATTCACTCATGCGGTTGCATGAAAAAAGCATTGCTGGTCACAAACAGATTAAGCACAGTGCAGTAGAAGTGATGCATGTTGCAGTCCTGCATCTAGTGGAAAGATAGAAAATGAACTTTGAACCTATTTAAAGTTTGTGAGCTACACTGATTTGACGTTGAATGCAGTTAGTTCAGTCCAGTCGGAGACCTCCTCCTGATGTGAGCGTTCGAGGGCCCTTTGACTGGCCGTCGAATGCCGCAGAATTCTGGAGATGTGTTGGCCTTAAACTGCGTTTGCAGGCAACCTTAATCCTTTTCGTGGAATACGGCCGCGTTTTCATTCTCTATAGGTGGCAGTACAACCACACACAGATATACACACAGATATCCCAACCCGACGACCACCGGAGCACTGAGAACGAGCCTCCGTCAAACATGCACAAAACTGCATTGAGCACATAAAATGTCTTTTGCTGTTTCTTGTGCAGACATTAGAGCACGCCTTGGATGTCCAAGCGATGGGGGTCAATACGTCGAAGTGCTGTTCTCACTAGCACGCATCTTTCTGGGACGCAGGTGAGCCGTGTGCTGCAGCTGGAAGCCAGCAGACAAGCTGTGGGCGTAAACACCCGAGATGCCAGCTGGTACGATTTGTGGCGGGACACGCTTGTAGCGGACCACGGAGCCCCAAGCATGTGGACCGACCGTCTGTGAATGTGTGCGCAGCGTCTCTTTGCAGTCTCAGTGTTGCTTGATACCAAAGCCGACAGGACATAGTACTTTGATGTGAGAACACTCCACTCAACAGGAGATACGTTTGTTGATCTGCTAGCATATTTGGTTGTCACACATGTTCTTATGCGTGGAGAGCTGGCGTACGCGTTGGGTGTCTTCAGGCCTTATTGGTGACTCGGTTTTGATGGTGGTTGCAATATATATTTATATATATATATATCGCCTCCTGACCTTGTCTTGGGAAGAGCAATTCACTGGTGCGGTCATCCCACGCCGAAAAAGGGGAGGACGCGAACGTTTGTTGCCCCGGATTACCCTGCTCATTTCGCCGGTACTGGGTTTCTTCGCCTGTTGCATTAGAAAAATGGATCAGGCACAAATGCTGTCTGCTACTGCAGGAAGTACGGTTAGCTCACTATGTGGCTTCCCAGGCACAGTATGAAGAAGTGCGGCAAGCAGGCTGGGAATGACTTGCGTGATGAGTCACAATCCTCATCCGGTTCATAGCGAAGGTTGGTGGACCCGTTGGAGAAAATTTCTGAGTTTTGTTGTTGTGTCTGGAGCGATATTTGCGATGCATGTGGGGATTAGCTATTGATCGCTAGTCGGCCTACCCCGGGTCTCTTTGATGCGAACCCCCGAACGTTGTCGTTTGTAAGTACGCATAAATGACCAGATTTATTCAACTCCAGTCCACGCCTTCGGAGGCGCTCAAGTAGAGCTCGCATCATATCGAACCTTCATTGTTCCCGAATGCCCAAGTTCAGCACAAGTCACACCCTGGCAGGGACAGACGCGAAGAAGCATACGAGAAGGACAGGCAAGGCGCACTGTAGCTCGCACATTTCTGTACCTTGCGTAGTTACATTAAGTTAGCTGCGGTCGTGGGGTCTGTGCGGGGTTTTTCAGGTGCATGGTAGTCACGTCAAATCATTTATGAATCACAGAGAGTGCGCCGTGCTGTGGTAATAACCGAATCAACATATAACTCCTTTTTATACTAGCTATGTAGTCATCTTGATGTACGTTTGCGCCTTTGAGCGTTTGAATGGAACTGTACATATGCGTGCGTAGACGAACTTGCTGCGTATTTATATGCCCATAAGAGTTATTGAAGCACTAGTGAATGCCCATCACCTAGTGGGCTTGTTCCTTTCCAAAGGTAGCATCCACCATGCACGTAATCATTCATCACGCCGTATAGTCAGGTGCACAATGTGCTTTGCACTGGACGCGTGAATGTGAAGCCAAGCGCCCTTGCTGGACTGTGTTTTGCCTTCTAACAGGATCAAGGATACGCACACACACGTGACTTCGTGGAACTTTTGCAGTTTTGTTGTAAGAAGTACGGTCTCGCTCCGTTTGACACAATAGCCGCACCGCTAGAAAAACACGAACTCCTTCAAATTTGTAGGATGTGGGTTACAGGATTTGGCTGGTATTGTGAATTTCAGGGACACCTTGCTTACTTGTCGGTTATTACATTTAGAACGAAATCAACGTTGTAAGCGAAAGCCCGAAACTAAAGTACGCTCGCGCTTTGAGGTGAGATATCTTACGCGAAGAGCATGCAGGTGCCTAGTTGCTTGTTCGGCATCCCGATGTTCTTTGCGGGAGCGGAAATGTACAAAGATGAATTTACGAAAATTATGTCGGAGCAACGCGACGCAGGACTTTGACTATCAAAGTTCATGCACCCCATAATGCTCGGGTTTGTTCTAGAGAAGCCCACTGAACTCAACGTAATCCTAATTTCACCTCATGGAGTTAAGATTATGCGCTTCTCTGTGACCATGTCTTGCAGGTCTTGCATGGTTTGTTGTACGTTTGTCCAATACGCTAGTCCAAGCTAGCTTGGCGGTTTTTGAATCCAGCCTTAAAGAAGTCACAGACAACCGTTTTGAGACACAAGCATGCGGAAAGGAGCCTGTTAGTTGCGATTGCTTATGCTGCTAGCTTGTGCGTTTAGGACCCCAGTATGGCGTTTAGAGATGTGCATGCTTCTATGTCAACGACGAAGAAGTGGAAAATCGCTGACAATGTTTGTGTCTTGAGCGCCGCCACGGTGCCTGAGAGTAAGGGAATCGTTGGCTTTGCATTGTTTCGTGAACTCTGAGTTGCATGGGACGTCTCCACCTGACAAGTATTCTTTAGATCAAAGCGCTTCGTCTCCGTCAGCAGAACGATTGTGCAATAAATCAAATCACCAATGCTTAAGCCCTGAGTGGTGAGTTCGATCCCTACTCTTGGCTGCAAGTTATGGCGCAGCCTTCTATTCATGCAAAGCCACATAAGTACCTAAATGGCCTCAGACTGGCAGGCCCGAGGCAGTTTGCTGTTCGTTGTCTATAACGGGATGCATATAATCGCTGGCTATGGCGCCACCATTTAATATGGTAAACGTATAATACTCCCAACGCTATACACTTGGATTTGCAGGGAGTAGGTTGCATATATCACATGAGAAACGGGAGTCGAAGACTAAAAATATTTCAGTGTTAGGATAATTGTATGCAGGCGGCATACAGGATATAGGTAAGCACTGCTTTGCATAGCCGTCTTGAAGTGAACATATATTCACCAGCAGTCTTAGCTGGGCCAGTGCTGTTGAGGAGTGGCTGCCGCCTATGTTGCATGGTCAGCTACTTCCTAGGCATCTGATGGTTTTTGTTTCGTAGATGTTAAGACGCATGCTTGTCCCTTCAGTGGACAAACAGTTCGTTGCAGTGTTGTGCGGTGAGCGCATTCCTCTCGCTCCGTGACGCACAACAGTCAGTCTAGCCAGAGCTTTGCCTGTAACGCAGATTCCTGCCTTCTCTCTGCGGCGTCTGTGTAACTGTGACAGAAACATGATGCGGGCTCTTACTCGTACCAAGATCGTCCGTCACAAGCGTAACGTAACATTCTGACTACTTGCAAATGACAATATGAACACAGTGACTTGCGGAGCACTTGCAGCCCGTCTCACACGGTGCGTGATGCAGACGAGGTTGGATGCATGTGACTCAAACCCGGAACAGAGAAACCAAATAACAGGAGGAATCTTTGGCCATTCTGATAGCACGTCCGAATAGCTGGTGGTTTCCTCCCGATGTGTTTGCGTTGAGGGATTACGTTTGCTTGCCAGTGTTTCCGCCAAGTATTGATCAGCTAGAGACGAAGCGTTGCATTCCATCATATTTTTGTTGAGCTTCGTGCAGTTAGCGTCATACGGCGAAACCCACGCAGTCAATTTAATGTTGCGGATATTGCACTGCGCTTCTATACCATTACCTATGCACTTCGGAAACGCGAAGCAGCAAGTGGAACATCACGGAGATGCACCTCACCCACTTAGAACTCCCATTGGTGGGACGATTTACAGGCACTTTGTGACTCCGAGAGTCAGTTCGTCAGTCTGAGCAGACTTACCAGAGGGGGAAGCAAAGACAGAGCAATGCCAATTCCGTAGAGCAGGATAGCCACGGCAGCTTGTGAGGTATGTTGGTGTCTGTGTGGGCGCGGGATGACATTCCTTTCAAGCGCAACGACTCCGCGTTCATCCGCTGAGTAGTGCATGTAGCGTGGCGATTTTAATTGAGGGGCACTGCACGTCACTTTCTGCAGATGGCCCTAATGCTGATACTTTTTAGTACATGCGGGCTATCAGCCGTTGGCTGATCTCAGTGGTTGGCTTGTGCATTCATACACCGGTGGTGCTACAGGGTGTTGAATAAAGTTTGACTTTTCGTCGTTCTCTACTAACAAGGCATGGGCCCGCAATGTTCGGTTACATATAACTTAACTTACTGTGAATACCTTTAACTTACTGTGAATACCTTTGGATCAGCGTGTTACTCATGCGTTCAGGAAATCCGTTGTCGTGGTTCTGCGATTACCAGTGTGTGCGCCGCCTATGAAATGTCGGCACCAGCGAACGGTGCATGGTGGGTAGTAGTAAACCAGGCATTTGTGGACTCTGCTTCTAGGACAACTCCTTCGCTCGTGATTCAGACCATCGGTCAAGATTGTGTTTGGTGCGCTACGGGCGTTCTAGGCACCCTAGGGACACAACAAGCCTTTTGGCATAGCGTCCGCCAGGCACAGGTTTTTCTGAAGAGGAGCATGGGCCATTACGCCTACCACCGTGTTGGTCTGGTCTGGCGGTCGGGGAGGCGAGGGTAAAGGGAAATTAAACGCATTTTGCTAGCTAGTTAAACCAAAACCATTAGCTTTGCTTGCAAGTTCGCTCCCCAGGCTCTTCTTGTGAACGTTGGTGTCTTTGAGGGTAAAACAACTGTTGCTCTGCTTAGCACAACACTAGAGAGTGGAGGCGGCTTGTTGGAAATGCAGCAAGTGAGTTACTCGAGCGGGATAAAGGGCTCGACAGCTTCACAACTGACACGGTGGTAAGTAACCATTAACACAAGGGTGTGCTTTTTCATATTAAGGGACAAAGAGGTATTTATGAGCGCTCAGGAAGGATTTGAAATGGTGAGGGCTTGTGCCATTATGTGGTTGTGTGGATGCAAAGGTGCGTTGTTCGTTGGAGAGAACATTTAAGTAGACGTTTGAGTGTGTCTTTTGTGGTGACATAGCTTTACAAAGCGCGCATTTGGCGATTAACAATAGCGTTTGACTACGCTTTCTGTGTGCATACCTAAACGAAAATCACTGTGGAAGCGGGTGCGGACCCCATCACGCGCCTGAGTAGGCACCAAACATCGTTCTAGTAAGCGGGTTGATTTCTGCTTAAGGAGGTGTGTCGGCGGCAATATGGGAATCCAGACTACTCGGTTGTGCCAAGCGTGCCAACTTTAAGGTCCGGCCCTCAGCAACTTGGCTTTTGTTGCTGTGGCTCCAGGCCTGTTTTCCCTTTCGTACGCTGTGAGCACAGGGTAAAGCAGCGGCGGCGTCGATGTGCAGTCGAAACGGCAAGAACAGCCTACACATAGTATCCTTAGCTAGGCTTGGCCTCGAACAAGCAAGCGTACCCCACAGGGAGCTTCTTTCCATTCTAGAAAGTGCGTCTTTGAGATACTGCGACTACCCAATGCGTTACAACCGCTAGTGCGTAGCGGGACATGCCGAATTTCGAATCATTATCTAGAAGGGAAAGTCAAAAAGGGAAGTTACCGCTCAGCGACTTTTTCGAGGCGACAGTGCTCGGCCTATCGACATGTGCCGCTGGCAGGGGGCGCTGCTTCTGCTACCTTTTGCGCCACATTCTTAGTTCTTTGCGTCGGCATGGCATGTGTGAAATCATAGAAGCGGACAGTGAAACAGAAACAGAAACACAAGCAGAATGCTGCAAACGCATTTTTTTAGTGTTAGGGACGCCAAAAAGCTGCGGCTGATTGCCGTTCTTGTGAGCGACGTGAGGTATGGAAGCTGAGTCTCTAAAAGGAGCACTCAGGCAGTTGCCTGCACGGATGACGTGCAGAAGCTTTGCTACAGTTAATTGCGATGTTATATTTTGCAGTTAAGCATGTTGAAAGAGGCGGCGGCAATTATGCTCGTTGAATATCTAGGGAGTGAGCTGGACTCGCTGAGCGAGAACAGCACCTAGCTGAAACGGGCAATCTTCGATAGCCTTAACACCAAAATTTCAAACTTCAGCGTCGTCGTGTGCCACTGCTTACGCCGCATTGTATTTTGGAACCGTGGAATTTATTTCAGATCAGTGATAGCTGCTGGGGTTAATCCCATGGGAGGGCGTTCTTGTACTGCTAGGGTGCGCTTCCATCTCATTGTCTAGGTGCACAACTTGTTTGGTCTTCAAGCCTATTGCTAAACAGCCTGTTAGCAGTAGTTGGTAGAACGCCAAGCTGCCGTCGGTCGTGTTACTCGTTGCCATTTATCAAGGGTTCCTTAAAGTGGGGAAGTTTTCTTTACTGCGTTCGCGTATGTAGAGGGAGGGGCCACCTAAAGGTAGGCTTGTTAAGATCTAGAGCATGGGAATTCCGGAGGCTTCAGTGAACTGCTGCCATCTCCCTCAAAACTGGCTCATGCATTTGTGAATGAGTCGACTGCTAGATCGTGTGTCTGTTGGGGCGCATCAGACGCTTGTAAAAGCGCATCGTGAATTCGTGAACAACAGTTTGAGTGCCGCAGTACACCAAAGATTCGGGCAGTATATTGGACGGGTGGTTGCTTGGATGCTGTAGGTTTGAACGTCTCACAGGATGGCGAGATGTACTCTAAATGGTTGGGTCCTCTCGAGTTTTTCCGCTTTCAAAAACTGCAGTGTATGCGGCAATCCAAAGCGCGAAAGCGTTCTGTAGTGGCACTCGATATACCGAGCACCCGTCTGCGTTGATGAGCTTTCCCTCTTGAGAAACTTGTTGGAACCTGAGGATGTGCGAATAAAGAAGCACCTGAGAGCCGCCCTACACTAGGGTGCGGCGCTTGTGGTTTTACTGTTTAGGCTCTTTAAGCAAATGCGTCTGCCGTTATATGCACGAGCCTGGGCTGACTTGCACGTCTACGAAGAGCACTGATGTATGGTGATATAACGGGAACGACTAACAAGTGATACAGCGGCAACAGAAGGCAATATAAGGCACCTTAAAGAAGCCAGTACTAACAGAAAAGTGCTGAACTCCTTTTATAATGAATTATTAAGGAAACGCCCCCTATCGGATCAACACAACGGCGTTGCAGTGTTGAGCTGTTACATTTTACTACTTTGTTTTTCTAGGCCACTCTTATGTATTCGCTTGTTTCGGAAAGTTTTTCCGAAGGTTTTGCTTCTGTTTGCGTTCATGCTGCTTAGCAACGCGCTCCTTAGTGTGCATCGCATTAGCTTTGAAGCCGCGTTCGTGAATGAACTAGTATTCGAAAATACTTAAGAGCCGCAAGTGCATACGAGCTCATTTAACAGTGATAAATTGGGCATTACTATCGATGTTTTTATTTCATGGTCAGACTGCAGGACTGATTTAACAGATTTCAGTATGGGCTCACCTAACTTTGGCTTCTAGGATAGCCTCTACGAAATTGATGTGTGGCGCGTTTTGCAGGTGCGCAACCATAATATAAGCGTAGACTTGGCCTTGTACTAATAGATTCGCAGCAAAATTAACATGTTGACTGGCTTCGGCTACAGCTAGTGAGCTGCACTCGATCAGCAGGCCACCTCAACCCAAATTTTGAAGCGCCTGAGCTGCACGAAAGCTTTTTTCCCAAGTGCGATTGCTTGCATTCAAGGGCTTTCCAACAACCGAGCTGTACTTAACGTATTCAATAATTCTGTTGCTGCATACATAGTTGCTCAGGAAGACGCGTTCCTACCACTAGACAGGAAAGGCTTGCCATTTGGTGCCTGTAGATGGCCGGCAGCTGCAAAGAAAGGCCTGTGGGAATATTTATAGCATCCCTCCAAAAATTGGTGCAACCTTTGCAGTGGTTGACGAACAGTGCTGCAATACATTAGGAACGTTGTATGCTGCGATGAAGCTGAGCTGAGCGATTCTACACTGAGCCCTAGGGGCAAATGATTGCCCAACAGACCGTAGGTTACATTCAGAGGGCGTACGCCCTTAGTTCAGCTGCAGAGGAAGGTTATGCAGCATCCTGTGCAGGACTGGCTCAACGACAATGTGTAAAATTGTTCGTGCATTGCCCTTTTACATATAGTTTCAGGGCTGGTGTATGTTCTATGCTGTCGGCAGCTTGTGCGCCACGCTCCGTAAATCTTTGACTGCTCAATGTTGGGATACTGTAGACGCGGCTCAGTGGTTGTAGAACTGTCATAAACAGTACACGCGTCTCATTCCTGTTGCGGCAAATGCATTTGCCTTCATTGTCATTCATAACGGTTTCGAGTTGCGCGTGTGACACATCCGGGCGTCAGACCTCCTGTACAGCCTGTGCTCCGTTCAAGCAGGGCGTGGTGTCGTAGCCATTCTCACGACACACACCAATCGGAAGCTTTTGCGACCTCATGCTGCAGACAAACGCACTGCAGAGACATGAGACACACTGACCGTGCTGGGGGTGCGACGAGTGACTTGAGGAAGACGCCTGCGAAAAAGAATGCACAGGAATAATATTCATAAAAACTAAGTGGCGCGCGTGTTTGTGGCTTCTTATACTTGACAGTTCACAGATGTCCATTTCAACAGAACGTCTGCTGCGCAGGAAAACTTGCACTTTCATGCAATCGCTGCGTAAAGCACAGCCTCTTGGGGGACAGCGTGAGAGACTCTCGGCTATATTCATTCAAACGGCGAGCAATATTTGAAATTGATCGGCGTTGCTGGAATAGCACAAGGCTGCTTCGTAATTTGTGCTAGCTTCTGCCGAATCTTTGGGTGACGGCGAATTCTAGAAGGTTGTGTAGCAACTCTTCAAGGCGAAACGTTGGTTTGTTTTCTCTTGTCCGATTTTTTCCTTTGCTGGATAAGGTTCCAGAGACAAAGGGAACTTGCTTAGTATGTACAACGGACGCCATACACGTAGCCCTCAATGAGCTGGGGAAGAAGATGCACCTAACTGAGTTTAACTGGATGTATCAGCGGGGGGGTTATGCAGTGGTTTTGGATGTGGGCCTCACCGTAACTCAGTGCACAGCATCGAAGTGCCCTATTTACCCTTCACATTCGCGTCTGAGGCGGTCTGGATTTCGCAGACAGCGAAGGTCGAAGTCACGGCAATTATGATTCAGCATTAGCAGTGCACTGCTTTGCATGAATATTAGCCCAACTCCTGGGGGTGTTGAGAAGTGCCTTCGGACACTACACCATGTGCCCGTTATTGCTCTGATGAATTATGTGCTACTGGCACACGTGAAAGCGGTCACAGACAGAGTGGTGGAAGTTTGCCTCTTTGCCTACATGGGCGAAGGCGCGCCTGCTTCTAGTCCTGCATGCTCCCAGTTAGTGTAGGAGTGGAGAATCTGCTTTGGATACGAGGGGTCTGCCGAGAATGAGTTTTATTCGTCACATGGGCCTCCAGTGCTTTCAATTTCCGATGGTTGAATGGTGTGCCAACTGCGTGCTAGCGCCTGATGCAGTGCCAGCTGAAGCTCTTATATTTGAAAGCATCTCACCTTCTTGCTATGTTTCATCATTGCTCAGCTTGTCGGCATCTGTTAAGCGGGCGGGAAGAGGTTACAGAGGAATTGTTTGTGTAGACAAATGTAGTGCAGTGAATGAGCTTTGCTCTTCAGACCTGATTTCAGCTTATATAATGCTAGGTGCTGCCTATAATCAAGGAGCACTTGAACACGGCGACGGGCAGGCACTCTGTGTATCTGGAGCCAAAGGTGTTGAGCTAAGGACTGGCTACTAAAGGACACCGCTCGTAGCTCGTAAAAGGTCTCCGCTGCACCTGAATGCAGTGGAAGCCTTTTGTGGGCGGTGTCGTGCGGTTAACTCTTTCTACTGCGTTTGTACAGACCGGCGGCTTTAGATAGAAAGGCAGTTGAGGTATGCGGAGCTTTTGACCGAAGAGTCAAGCGAAGCAACCTCTGCGCACGCTAGGCCAAAGTGCCCTGGGCTGTCGCGCGTTGCGGTAGCTTTGCGAATGCTCGAAGCAGCACACCTTTCCCCTCAGCTATAACGGCCTACACGTGCTTTCGTCTGAAGGGGCGTGGAATACGATCCATTTGCGGATTTTTCTTCCGCGTTCGAATGGGTTTTGTCGGTCATTGAGGGCAGCGTTCTCTGATGCTTACCAGACTGAGGGAGTGCCAGTTGTTGGAACTGAAGACTGGGTACAACACTTCGCAACTACGTTTCCGATGCACTTGAAGGTGGTCCTTTTCTAGGCGGCTGCGTAGTTTTAGCTCTGAACGTAGGCTACTGAGCCGCCAAGGACGTTGTCCCTTTGCGGGATTGAGAGTGTTTCAAGCAGCGCCCATCATCGTGTTCCTGATTCCTGGCTGCTCCTACACAACGGCATATCCTTGGGTCTAGAAGACATGGCTAGCATGCATGAAAAGAGTTAATAATGATGCAGGAAGTGGTTCTATCGCGTTGAATGATTGGCTAATTGTTGAAGACTAGCAGAAAAGGGGGGAAATTAGGGACGTGTTTTTAGTGCATTGCCTAAAATGATCTGGGCCTTTTCCCTAACATGCGCCTCACGTGTGCAAACGTTGGTCGCGATGCATAAGTAAGCTGCTTTGCACTGCAGCGACCGAATGAATCTGCAGTTGAGACGTGCGTTGTGTGGACTGTAGGGGAACTGCCTAAATGCCCATGTCGGGTGTTGTCACCAGTTAAATATGCCCGAACGAATGGATGCTGATCCCACTGGTTAAATACTGGCGAACACGACGTACCCATAGCCTAGTATTGTTGCGCACAACACCTGAGGTTTTTGCGGGTGTTCCTGTGCACGTAGTGTCTGCGGGGACGTGCCGTCGTTGGGTTCGTTTCGTGAGCGCAGTGTTGTTTGATATGTAGCGGTGCGAGAGGTTGGGAGTGGCCAGTCGTTGAAGCCGACGACAAGGAGAAAACCTGCATGTTTTCATCTTCTGCTCACTTCAAGCTGTTTGTGAGTTCAGGCGTGCGCAAAGAGCATATGCAGTGTCAATTCTTCGATACTGTTCTTGGGCCATGGGGGGCGGTGATATATTGATTCCAGAGTATTGTAAGGAATGGCGATCATTGTGTGCGTAGTTGGTGGTTGTCGCGTATGCGTTCTTCTGGCTTTCTGTGTTATTTGATAGAGCGTCTAACTCAGTGGCATGCCAACGGCATTGCAGGAAGTGCGACTGAGGAGGAAATGTGATTCATGCGTTTGAAGGGCGGGAGCAGGGGAGTGCAAATATTGTATCTGCAGCGCCATTAGCAGTGCAGGGCAGTGAGAGAGTATGCAAGGAGTGCGTTTTTGGAAGATGTGCAGGTACGGCATTCGGTATGGCGATATGCGGAGAAGCATTGATGACAGTGTTGGCGCTGGTTGTTTTGGGGCGTGTTTGCGATTACGATATAAGTTGGCTTGCACTAGAGATGTGGATGGAACGTGCAGAAGCAGGAAGTACGTTGCGTGTGGGACAAGGCCAGCTAGTGAGGTGGGCATGGCGGGTCTAATGGTAGTTGCGTTCTGCATTCGGCAAGGGTACGTCTTCCTCTTGCTGAGTCTGAACCTCTGCGTGCCGGTTGGTGAGCGTTTATTTTGTCTCGTTCTAGTCGATGCTGTTTTCCTAGGTGGGAGTGTATGATGTAGCTGTACAAGACAGCCTGCGTAATGGTGGGCAACGCGTGAATCGAAATACTAAGCAGACTGTACGGTTTTGTTGTGTGTTGCGCCGAGATGCATTTTGCCCGTTGCGAAGCAAGATAAGCTGCGCGGCCCTTCGAAGTGGCGTCTGTG
>HG711081.1:44337-54337 GCA_000499725.1 Eimeria brunetti
AGATTCAGCAGCAGCAGCAGCAGCAGCAGCAGCAGCAGCAGCAGCAAGGAGACAAAAGGACAGGTGCTCCCTGGGGCTGCAGCAGCAGGCAGACACAGCAGAAAAGGAGACACTACAGCAGCAGCAGCAACTGCACCAACAGCAGCAGAAAAAGAGCAGCAACAGCAGCAGCAGCAGCAAGGAGCAGCATGAAGGGGGCTTACGCTTGGGTGCTGTCAGCAGGATGCTGATCCTGCTGCTGCAGTTGCTCTTGCTGCTGCTCCTCCATGTGCTGCTCCTGTTGTTGTTGTTGCTGCTGCTGCTGCTGCAGCTGGAAGCAGATGCATGCAGGCTCAGCAGCAGCAGCAGGGCCCAGCACAAGGATATCATCAGGGGTATGGGGGGCCCCCCATGCCTCAAGGGGTATTCTCCACCGCTGCAGCACGCGGCAGCGGGGGCCCCTGTGTCTTGCTGCTGCTAAGATCCACTGCTGCTGCTGCTGCTGCTGCTGCTGCTGCTGCTGCTGCTGCTGCTGCTGCTGCTGGCGCACCTCTGACAGCCCTAGGACTAAGTCAGCGACACGGATGCGCATGCAGCTGCTGACTAGCGGGCCTGATTCTGCTGCTGCAGCAGCTGACTCTGCAGCGACAGAAGCAGCAGCAGATGCTGCTGCTGCTGCTGCTGCTGCTGCTGGTTCAGCTGCTGCTGAGGAAAGCGCTGTGGGGCCCTGAGACACCTCGGGAAAATCCAGCAGCTCAGAAGTCTTCGTTGCTGCTGCTTCTGCTGCTGCTGCTTCTGCCGCTGCTGTTTCTGCTGCTGCTGCTTCTGCTGCTGCTTCTGCTGCTGCTGCTGCTGCTGCTGCTGCTGAGGGCGGCCTTGGGGTGGCGGCAACCACAGACACTTCACGCACTTCCCCCCAATCACTGTCTGTCTCCTCTTCCTGCCTCTGATGTTGCTGCTGTTGCTGCTGTTGCTGCTGTTGCTGTTGCTGCTGCTGCTGCTGAGCGTCGTACGCTCCAGAGTTCTGCTGCTGCCTGCGCTGCTGCTGCTGCTGTTGCTGCAGAGGCCGTGGGTGCACTTCCTGCGGCTGCTGCTGCTCCAGCTGGTGCTCTGCATCCCGTTGCAGCTGCTGCAGCAGCAAACGGTGCTGCTGCTGCAGCAGCGCGAGCTGCTGCTGCAGTCCCCTATGCTGCTGCTGCAGCTGGTTTGAGTGATCTGCTGTATCTCTATTACTCTTGGGCGGCTCCATCTGCTGCAGCTGCTGCTGCTGTTGCTGCTGCGCAGAGATTTGCTGTCGGGACTTCGGCACAAGCTGTTTCTGCTGCTGCTGCTGCTTCTGCTGCTGCTGCTGCTGCTGCTGCTGCTGCTGCTGCAGCACGGCGCTGCTGTTGAGAGGAGCTGCTGCTGCATGCAGCAGCGGGGGCTGTGGTGTCTCTGCACTCACGGCTCTCGCCCAGTACCATATACAAACTTCCACTTCCATGCTGCTGCTGCTGCTGCTGCTGCTGCTGCTGCGGTAATAGGCCCCTGGTGCTGCTGCTGGGATGTCTAGACGCTGCAGCAGCAACACGCGTCTGCAGCAGCAGCCAAAGAAGACAGCAGCAGGATCAGCATCCTCAAGGCACTGCAGCAAGACTCCAAGGGGCAAGTATCCGACCCAGCTGTCGCCTCCCGGCTGCTGCTGCTGCTGCTGCTGCTGCTGCTGCTCCACTCGCAGCAGCAGCAGAGGCTCGGTCGGAAGCAGAAGTGTCTGGAGAGCAGCAGCAGCCTCCACTCCTGACACGCAGCAGCAGTTGCTGCTGCTGCTGCTGCTGTTGCTGCTGCTGCTGTTCTTTCTCCACACCGCTGAGGGGAGAGAGGACTGCAGCAGCAGCAGCGGCTCTGCAGCTGTTGGGTCTGTGGCTGCTGCTGCTGTTGCTGCTGCTGCTGTTGCTGCTGCTGCTGTTGCTGCAGGGAAATCTGCGCGTAGCTGTTGGTCGAAGCCGAAGAAGCTGCAGTGCATGCTGAAGGCAGCGGCTAGACCTGAAGCAGATGCTGCTGCAGCAGCAGCAGCAGCAGCAGCAGCAGGTGCTGCTGCTGCTGCGCAGCAGCGTACGCGTGGCTTGCTTATTTGCAGCAGCAAATTGTGCTGCAGGAAGGAAGATGCAAGGGCCTTGGAGACAGATATTATCTTTTCTTCTGCTTCACGTTCGTCTGCTGCTGCTGCTGCTGCAGCGGGTCCCGCTGCTGCTGCTGCTGCTGCTGTTGCTGCTGCTCGCGCGCGCCGCCGCACTGTCTGTGCAGTGCGCCTGATGATACTCTGTGCATCACCATGCCCAATCAACAGCTGCCGCTGCTGCTGCTGCTGCTGCTGCTGCTGCTGCGGTTGGAGGAGCAGCAGCGTGTTCCGTGCTGCAGCAACATCAGGAGATGTTTCAGCGTGCAGCAGCAGCTGACGACGCTGCTGCTGGTGTTGCTGCTGCTGCTGCTGCTGCGCTTCGTCCAAGAAAAGAGCCAAGAGATCTACGCATGCAGACAGAGACACCTGCAGCAGCAGCAGCAGCAGCAGAAATAGCAAATTCGCATGAGGCCCAGCAGCAGCAGCGGTAGCAGTAGCAGCAGCAGCGGTAGCAATAGCAGCAGCAGCAATATAAAGCTGCAGTAACAGCAGCAGGCCCCGCAGCAGCAGCAGCAGCAGGACAAGGCCCCACGGAGAAAGTACTTACCGTGTGATCGTAGCTGCTCTTGTCTTCAGTTTGCTGCTGCTGCTGCTGCTGCTGCAGCAGCAGCAGCCACAGCTCTGGTGCTGCGCTGCTGCCCTTTCGGGCGAAGAAGGCCCTAAACTCGTCAGCAGTTACTCGGTACCCCTGCTGCAGCTGCTGCAGCTGCTGCAGTTGCTGCAGCTGCTGCAGTTGCTGCTGTTCAGAGCCAAGCCCCAGGAAGAGGGCTGCCAGCTGCTGCTGCAGCAAAGGCAGCTGCAGCAGCAGCAGCTCTTCTAAGGATTTGCTGTCTGCTGCAGCTTGCTGCAGGTGCTGCACTGCAGCCTGCATGCATGGGCACTGGCCACAACTGTTGCTGCTGCTGCTGCTGCTGTTGCTGCTGCAGTCGCAGCAGCAGCAGCAGCATTGGTTGAGTATGTCCCACAGGGTGGCTTGGAGTGCAGCACGCCAGTCAGCTGCTGTGGGGCTGCTTGCTGCTGCTGCTGCGCTGCTGCAGCAGACAGCAGCAAACAGCTGCAGCGCGTCGAGGGACTGCAGCGCAGCAACTGCCCGCATCCGCAGCAGCAGCAGTTGCACCAGAATACCATCACAACGCTTACTCGAAACAATGCTGCTGCTGCTGCTGCTGCTGCTGCTGTTGCTGCTGTCTTCAGCAGCTGGGTTTGAGTTGACGATGTACTGCTGCAGCACGGCCTTAAGCGGCTTTACAAACAGCAGCCCCTGCTGCGAATCAAACAGCGGCTGCTGCTGCTGCAGCTGCTGTTGCTGCAGCAGCAGGTGTTGCTGCTGCTGTTGCAGAGACGCGAGCAGCAGCAGCAGCTCTTCCGGGTGTACACGGTGGCCTTGCGCCTGCAGCGCTGCTGCTGCTGCTCCCACTGGCAGCACGGGCCCTTGAGGCGAGCACCAGCCGAGCTGTACAGACACCACAGCAGCAGCAGCAGCAGCAGCAGCAGCAGCAGCAACAGCAGCAGCAGCAAAGCATCGCGGAGAGAACAGAAGCAAGCAGCAGCTACTGTCGTGGGGCTGTCTATGTCGCTTCAGCTGTTCCTGTTGTGCCTGCTGCTCTCGCTGCTGCTGCTGCTGCTGCTGCAGCAGCAGCAGCGACAGGTCTGCATGGGAGGCTGCTGCTGACCTGGGCAGCTGCAGCAGCAAGGGCCCCTGAGGCAAGGCACTGCAGCAGCAGCCGCTGCTTGCTGCTGCTGCGCCTTGCTGCATCATCCATAGCCCGAAACAGCATCGATACATCACAAACCTCAGCAGCTAAACCCTGATCTCTCCCACACCTGCGCAGCAGCAGCAGCAGCAGCAGCAGCAGTAATAGCAGCAGCAGTAGTCGCGGCAGCAGCAGCAGTGGCGGCAGTGGAGTAATAGCAGCAGCAGCAGCAGCAGTGGCAAAGGCAGCTGCTGCAGCGCACGGAACCGCAGCGGTAGCTGCTGCATGAGGACTTCGGAGCAGCAGCACAAGCAGCAGCAGCAGCAACAGCAGCAGCAACAGCAGCAGCAGCAAAAGCTACCGTTGTCCCTACCAGTCTGCAAGGGCATCGAGATCAGCAGCAATAAGGAGGCCCTGCGCAAGGTTTGCTGCTGTCTGCTGCAGCACCAGGCGCGAGACCAGCACCTGCCCTTCTCCTGCTGCTGCTGCTGCTGCTGCTGCTGCTGCTGCTTCTGCTGCTGCTTGCTGCTGCTGATACTCCGGCATGTCTCTGAGGCTGTGCTCTGTTGCTGCGAGGAGATCAGCTAGCAGCTCAGCTTCCGTATTGGGGGCCCCTTCTAGCTCTTGCTGCTGCTGCTGCTGCTGCTGCTGTTGCTGCTGCTTCTGCTGCTGCTGCTGCTGCTGCTGCATGCAGGCCAGCCGCTGCCGCAGCAGCAGGAACAGCACCCGGCAGGCGGCGCTGCTGCATACACCCCAGAATTGTTTTTGGGAGGCAAGAGCAGCAAGGAGGTCTTGAAGGTGCAGCAGCGGGAGGGACAATAAGGGGTCCCTCTTCTGCTGCTGCTGCTGCTGCTGCTGCTTCTTGCTGCTGCTGCTGCGCCTTGCTGCAGCACAAGGCACTGCCTCCTCAGACACCGCTAAACGATCAAACAAATCATCTGCTGCTGCGCTGCTGACGAGTGCTGCTCGGACAGCAGCAGCACGGCGGAAGGCAGTCCTGTACAGACACAGCCCCTTGCTGCTGCTGCTGCTGCTGCTGCTGCTGCTGCTGCTGCAGCAGGTCAACGTGCGGGCAGCAGAGACGCTGCAGCCCAGGTGCATGCATAAGTCTGCAAACGTCCAGCTGCTAAGCAGCATCTTTTCTCGCAGCTGCTGCAGCGCGGGGTGGGACCGAAGTGCTGCTGCACTTAGCCTCTGCTGCTGCTGCTGCTGCTGCTGCTGCTGCTGCTGCTGCTTTGAGGGGGGCTCGTTCAACAACTCTGCGAGCTCGAAGATGCCCCCGCTCCCCCCTATATCGAACTGCTGCTGCTGCTGCTGCTGCTGCTGCTGCTGCTGCTGGATTTCTTGGGCCTCCAGCCGCCTTAAGGCGACAAGCGCTTTGCTGTCGCGCTGCAGCTGCAGCAGCTCAGCATCCTGCAGCAGCAGCTGCAGCGCAGCAGCAGACACGCTGCCTCTGGCCTTTGGGTCTGCTGCATCAAACAGCAAATGAAGGGAGGTGCTCACTGCACCTACAGCGCTGCTGCTGCTGCTGCTGCAGTTGCTGCTGAAGGTAGGCAGCAGCAGTAAGGTGCATTCTTCCACAAACACCCAACGTGACACATCCGTTGCTGTTGCTGCTGCTGCTGTTGCTGCTGCTGCTGCTGTGGGGATGATGTGATACTTGACGCGCCTGAGGAGTGCTGCTGCAGCTGCCTCAGCCCTCCGTGGAGCTGCAGCAGATCCTTGCTGCTGCTGCTGCTGCTGCAGCAAACGGTTGCAGCAAAAGTTCTCGACGGAAATGTTGTTTGCGCGTAGAGACCGCAGCAGCAGCAGCAGCAGCTCGTGCTGCTGCTGCTGAAACTCTCCATAGCTGCTGCGGATCCTACAAGGATCCAGCAGAGATGCATCACCTTTGGCGCTGCTGCTGCTGCTGCTGCTGCTGCTGTTGCTGCTGCATGCTGCAGTTGCTGCTGCTGCAGGAGCCGCCAGCGCACTGAGCCCCGCTGCTTCAATGAGAGCAGCAACACGATGGCCCTCCCATACACCCCAGCTCTCTTCTCTGCAGTCATTCAGCAGCAGCAGCAGCAGCAGCAGCAGCAGCAGCAGCAGACAGACAGACATATACACCTGAAGCAGCAGCAAGCCACGCGCTAAGCAGCAGGGAGCGGAAGAGCAGCAGCAAAAGGACTGGAGCGACAGCACCTGCGTCATCAGAACCTGCGGCATCCGAAATGAGCAGCAGCAGCAGCAGCAGCAGCAACAGCAGCAGCAGCAAGCAGATGAACCTCACTCAGGAGTAGCTGCTGCAGCAGGGGAGAAGGGCTGGGAAGCAAAGAGGCAGCAAAACACATCCTGCAGCACGAGAGGGGCCAGCTGCTGCGCTGCATGCAGCCAGTGCTGCAGCATCGATAAACACGGGAGGCTGCTGCAGCAGTGGCTGTTGCTGCTGCTGCTGCTGCTGCTGTTCGTGCTGCTCATTGCTGCCGCCTGCAGCAGCAGCTGCAGCGACCGAGCAGCTGTAGGCCGCATGCCTAGCCGCAGCAGCACCTGCGTAGACACCCGAAGCAGCACACACAAAGCCTTCAGCAGCAGCAGCAACAGCAGCAACAGCAATAGCAGCAACAGCAGCAGCAGCAGCAGCAGCAGCCTGGTTACTTTGTTTGTCTCATCTGCAGCAGCAGGCATTGCTCCTGTGGAGAGGCAGCCTCCCCGCATGCGCGCAGCAGCAAGCAGCAGCAGCAGGTCGTCCCTGAGCTCTGTTGCTGCTGCTGCTGCTGCTGCAGCTTGCTGCGGCCCCTGCAGCAGCGCCTCCAGCCACCACGGCACTGCAGTCGGCCCAGCAGCAGCAGCAGCAGCAGCAGCAGGACCAGGGGCCCCAGGACCACCACCAGCAGCAGCAGCAGCGGCAGCAGCAGCAGCAGCAGCAGGAGCAGCAGCAGCAGCAGCAGCAGCAGCAGCACGTGCTGCTGCATGCAAGTAAGAAGGCAGTCTCCTGAAATCCGAATAGTTTATCTGTCTCCTTTCTCCAACATCCAGCAGCGCTGCTGCTAATACGCTAAGCTGCAGCGCAGCAGAAACGCATGCATGCAGCAGCAAACACGCATGCAGCAACTAGCAGCCAGCAGCAACCGCTACATACACTCCAAGTTCTTACTCCAACGCTGCTGCTGCTGCTCCCGTGGCTGTTGCTGCTTCTGCTGCTGCTGCTGCTGCTGCTGCTGCTGTTGCTGCTGCACTTACGTGAGGGGGGAGCCCCAGGACAGTCTCCAGACCTCGGGCTGTCTGTTCTTGTGTCAGCAGCAGAGATTCCTGCTGCTGCTGCTGCTTTTGCTGTTGCTGCTGCTGCTGCTGCTGTTGCTGCTGCTGCTGCTGCTGGTGTTTGTTTGCTGCAAGCAGAGCAGCAAAGAGGACAAAGGGCGGAAGGCTGAGTGCTGCTGTCTGCGCCTGCTTCCATTCTTCAGGCAGCAGCAACCCTCTCCTTACAAGCCAAGGCTGCTGCTGCTGCTGCTGCTGCTGCTGCTGCTGCTGCTGCTGTTGCTGTTGCTGTTGCTGCAGCACCGACAGGACCCATCGACGGCCCTCCTCTAGGGCGGGCCTGCCGTTGGCAAAGAGCTCAGCTGCATGCGTTCCTGCTGCTGCTGCTGCTGTTGCTGCTGTTGCTGCTTCTGCTGCAGCAGCTAGAGGCGCATGGCCCCCGCGCGCCTGCTGCAGCAGCTCTGCTCGGAATGCAGCAGCGCGCCGCTGCAGCTGCTGCGGCAGCAGCTGCGCAGCAGCAGCAGCAGCATCTGGGGTTGAGGACAGCGCTGCAGGAGATGCTGCTGCAGCAACAAGCTGGGCATCTGCTGCAGCAACAGGCAGCAGCTGCTGCAGCAGACGAGAGCAGCGGGCAGCAGCAAGAGAACCATCCAGGGTCTCCATCGACAGGGACCCCAATATATCCCCCGCTGCTGCTGCTGCTGCTGCTGCTGCTGCACCAAACACTGCTGCTTCTGCTGCAGCAACCCCACATGGCACTTCTAGCCACGGCAGCAGACTGTGGCGCCTCAGGTGCAGCGCAGCAAACGCTGCATGCGCTGCTTCCATCAGAACAGCCCCCCCCATGCTGCTGCTGCTGCTGCTGCTGCTGCTGGAAGCAAAAGCTAGCAGCCAGCGCAGTGCTGCTTCTGCTGCAGCAGGGGGGGTGGGGATCCCAAGGGCTGTCCATACACTCAGTGCGGTGTCTGCGCTGTCGAGGCCTTGCAGCTGCAGCGGCAACGGCAGTCCTGCTGCTGCTGCTGCTGCTGCTGCTGCTGCTGCTGTTTGCTGCTGCCTCTGTAGGAACTGCTGCAGCACTGCCACCACCTCGCTGCAGCCAATGGAGCCCAGCAGCAAACGGACGTACAGACACCGCAGCACAGGCGCGCAGGCATGGGGGATATCATCCTGCTGCTGCTGCTGCTGCTGCTGTTGCTGCGGCTGCTGTTGCTGCTGCAGCTGCTGCTTTTGCTGCTGCCGCCGCCACAGCAGCAGCAGCTCGTTTGCTGCGCCTTCGGCTCTTTCCGCTGTTTGTTTGGCCCTTGCTGCAGCAACAGCATCCGAAGGGGTTGGAAGGGGTGGGCAGCTGCCGCTACCTGCTGCTGCTGCTGCTGCTGCTGCTGCTCCTGCTGCTGCTGCTGTTGTTGAGGGCTGCCGTTCTGCTGCTGCTGCAGGCAGCGTCTCGTACTTCCTGAATCTGCTGCATGCACCCCCCGCTGCTGCTGCTGCTTCCGCTGCTGCTTCTACCTGCTGCAGCAGGACACTGCAGCAGACCAATGCAGTGGAGTGTGCGCTTAGGGGCGTTGGTGGCGGTGTCAGTGCTGCTGCTGCTGCTTCTGCTGCTGCTGCTGGTGCTGCTGCTGCATCTGCTGCAGCAGCCTCAGCCTCTGCTGCTTCTGCTGCTTCCAGCAGCTGCTCCAGCAGCAGCAGCCCCTCTCCCTGCCCCTCCCCTGCAGCAAGAAAAGGAATGCTGCGCAGCGACAGCAGCAGACACGCTAGCCGCATATGGGAAGGGCTTAGCCCTGCTGCTGCTGCTGCTGCTGCTGCAGTTGCTGCTGCTTGGTTGCCTGTTTCCGCTGATCCTGCCACTTGCTGCTGTTGCTGCTGCTGTTGCTGCTGCTGCAGCAGCAATCGGTTCAAGATGTGCTGCAACGCGTGCACAGATACCACAAAGTCTGGTTCTTGAATCCGCCCTGCTGCTGCTGCTGCTGTTGCTGCTGCTGCTGGGCGTGCAGCAGCAACGCCAGCAGCTGCTGCAGCGGATAGCTCCTTGCGCAGCTGCTCGCATCCCTGAGGAGCAGCAGCAATGCAGGAGCAGCAGCAGCTGAGTGCAGCAGCAGCAGCAAGCAGCGCCCGTTCCTCTTTTTCGCTGCGGCGGCTCAGCAGCAGCAGCAGCAGCTGCAAGTCAAGAAGCCCTTCTGCTGCTTCATCCAGCAGCAGCAGCAGCTGCTGCATCAGCACGGAGTCTGCTGCTAGATAAATGCCCACCCGCAGCAGCAACCGTGACATGTCTTCTGCAGTTAAACGAAACCTCCCGCTGCTGCTGCTGTTGCTGCTGCTGCTGCTGTTGCTGCTGCTGCTGCTGCTGGCTGAAAGTTCATTGGAGGTAAGGGAAAAGAGCAGGTGCTGCAGCCTCCGCGCAACGGCACCCGCTGTTGCTGCTGCTGCAGCATGGGTTGTTGCTGCTGCTGCAGGTGTTGCTGCTGCAGCAGCTGCTGCTGCTGCTGCTTCGGGCTGTTCACATTGCCGCTGCAGCAACCCAGCGACAACAGCAGCAGCTGCTGCTCGCCGCCTGTCAATAAATTCAGCAGCAAACTGCAGCGAGATCTGCTGCTCTTCCTCATGCCCCTGCTGCTGCTGCAGCAGCAAATCTTGAATATTTTTTCTGCTTCTTGGGAGTTCAAGCGCAGGAGCCGGGCTGCTGCGGCTGCTCCCAGCAGCGGCAGCAGCAGCAGATGCTGCTGCTGCTGCATCTTCGATGTTAGCAGATGGGCAACGAGTGGATGCGCAAGCAACGGGGGTTAACAAATCAGCAGCAGCAGCTGCTGCTGGCGCTGTTTTGCTGCCAGCAGCAGTAGACCAGAAAGGGGGCATCTTCAGCTGCTGCTGGAGGGCTTGCTGCTGCTGCAGCAGCGCATGCACCAGCTGCTGCCCCTCCGCCACGCTCATCCCAATC
>HG711091.1:0-7500 GCA_000499725.1 Eimeria brunetti
CGCGGCGTTGTTTCGCATACACCATAATTAGAGTTTTGGCCGTCTCCTAATCAAAATGAGTCCAAAACTAGTCGACTTGATGCGAATAGTGTGCGATGGGGTACGGCGTTGTGTCCGTGGAGAGTGCGTAGCATCCGAATTTTCGTTCCAGCGTGCGCGCCAAACACGTGGAACTGTAACAATGATCCCCGGATATTTCGCAGTTTTTCAGGATTGGGATAGTGTGGCACTCACTTGTTAAGAAGCCAGAGGATTGCGCCTGCTGCAGTCGAGCTGTACTGAGTAATGATGCGGCGGTCTCGAACTAGTAGTTCGCAGTGCTTGCTGCACGCGTTCATATGAGTCTATGCGTCAACAGCTTAAGTTGCTTCCCTACGAGGTGGCGGATCTAGTCTGTGCCAGCAGCCGGGAAGGGAGGCAGCTGCTGAGTCAGCTCAGTTCTCGCAATCCTTTGTGCCTCTCATCATGCTCTGACACTGCTTGATACTTAGCAATAGCTCATAGCAACTCTCTGCATTACATTTTCCGCCCCTGCAAAAAATAGTTTTTCTTTCCCTGAAGGGGTCACGTGTTTGCTTAAGTTATCCTTCCGTCATTACTTGTGCATCTCCGCCCTGGTGATTCTCCTTTTGCCGTTCCGACACTGGCGAGCAAACTGCTTATAGACCTCTTCCTGTAGGTATCCCGGTTACTTGGGCAATGCTGCCCCCCACTTCTCTTCAACACGCACGCCAGAATCTTTTGTAGCCCGTACTTTGCGGGCTTCCCTTTTGTCTTGCAGCAGAACTGACTGCCTCCTGGTACGGGAGTCTTAGATTGAGTTTGGCCCTGTTGCTACAAGGCGAACCAGAACTTTGCAATATCTCTTGCGCTCAGGGCATTTATTTCCCAAAACTCCTAGGCGTTGCTCGTTAAGTATCATTGCGGTTATGCTCTCCGGCTGCACGCCCCATGAACTCTATTGAACTCTTTCCCGGAGCACCCGCAAGCTTTGTTGCATGTTACGGGCGCCCTCCACACCTTGAAGAGATAATGGGGCGGAAAGCAGAGGAGGTGCGACAAAGAGGGAAGCTTCAACCGTCAGTTAGCGCGTTGAGAGACACCTTCGGTGCTGGCGAAGAAAAGGGACCGAAGGTGGTGCGCGTGCGTCAACTTCAAGCCCCTCGGCGAGGACTCGGTTAAACAGAAGTTTCTGACGAACCGGGCAGGCCAACACCTTGATTGTTATCAGGGTTCACTCATCATTTAGCAGTGCTGAGGCGCTTTTTGTTTCCAAATATATCCCGACTACAGGCACAAAGTGGCGACTCATCCGGACCAGCGCAAATTACGGTACACGCGTATGCCTTTTGGGCTCGTGAATGTATCTACCGAAGTGCAGGGACCAGTCAATCATGATTTCCTGGACCAGTCAGTGGCGAACCAAGTTGTTGGTTACATGGATGGTGAGCTTGGACCCGGCCGGAATGTGCAGGAGCATCTGCAGCGCTTCCGATGCTCTCTGCAACCGCTATGGGGGAACCAGTGCTTCGTGAGGCCGCGAAAACTCTCATTTCACGCAAAAAAATACTTTTCTCAGGAGTTCATGTCTCTAGTAGCACTCATATCAGTTCCGGCGAAGATAGAATTGATTGGGAAGGGCCCATTACTCGTATACACTTTGCGTGGACGTTCAGAAGTTCCTCGGTCCCCCACCATATAACAGGATCTTCAACACTGGATGCGCTCACATTGCTGCCCCTCTAAGTGCTCTATTTAGAGGAGCAAACAACTTATGTGGACGGGGAACAAAGCCAAAGTAGGCAGAAGCTTCACCATTGTCTCCACTACACGCGCTCCCTGATTGCGAAAGGCATTCCTTTCTAACCGCCGTTCCCAATGAGAGTAGTTACGTTAATCCCCTCCTACAAGCAAGTGTAGCGAAAAAACACCAAATAGTTCCTGTTATACCATTTAACGGAAAGATAGCAGAGTTGCCCAGTACTTGAGAAACTCTACAAGGTCTGGTGGGGAATGGAAATGCGCCGAATTTGCTTATACGGCAACCACTTCACCGTTCAAACAGATCAGCAATCAGTGACACACGAACAGTTTTCAAAACAACGATAATGAGAAAGTTGTTCGGCGGCTATGCCGCGCAACGCAGTACGACTTCGCATCCAATTATACCAAGAATGTCGACAAAATTTTTTGCTGACGCACTCTCCCGATGGGCGTCAGCAGAAGCAGAACATTTTGGAACCACTCACGTATTCGATGAGCACCGTATATTTCCCAAAGTACCTTCCTCTTATTCCATAAAAACTCACACAGAAGCGGTTCTCGCTAAGCTCAACAATTGACAGGGGGTCAGGCACTGTGTGAGAACTCCCTATTGCATGTCAAATAGGCGGAGTTTGGAGCCGTTGGGACTTAAGATCCCTCAGTGATTGGATCCCATCCTCACCAGCGGGTGTGCCACACAAAAGGTTCCGCTCCGAGGCTTGTGCCTCCCACGATAATGCAAGCGAAAACCGAGGTCACTCTTAAGTTGAGATAAGGTCCCAAACCCCCCTCAGACGATGGGGTGGCAGTTGACTAGCGCTGAGCAGTTAACTGCGGACAAAAACAGAGCTGCTGATAAGTGAGCCCTCAACCCCTCTCCTCTCCATGTCTGGTTTTAGAACAAGCTAATCAGTACAAAACCTCTACACAGACTTGTTATCCCTTTGAGCGAGACTGAACAACAGCCAATTCCGACGACAGTTCCCTGTGGAGCGCCTCCCTCGGTCAGCACTTCCGAATATCGGGCCGCCGAGCCACTCGTTTTCCCCAGCTTCAAGCTGCTATTACTAAGCTTCGAAAGGCGTAAACAGCACACCTAGTGGAGCGGGTAAAACAAAACCACACGGCTATACAAGGAAAAAGGCTACACTCCTGGGGCCCCGCTCGCCCGGTCACAAGGGGCTGGGGTTGGCGAAGAGGGCGTGGCCTGGGATGAGTTGAACTCATCTTTTTGCATTAGGTCTCAAGACAGCCTTACATGTAGTTAAAGCAAAGCTCCAAATTGTCATGTGTAGTATTTTAGTCCCCTATTTACTAGATACCCAGTGAGTGGCACCACTCAGTTTTACCCTTCTGTGTGTGCTTACAAAGGACATAACACCGAAATGAGCCTAGTAAAACCTGTCACATTGATAGTGCTGCTGTGATTGTAGAGAAAAGATGCATGTGCCAGTTTCGCAGAGACCATGACAATGCAACACTCGCGCCACAGCATATTTTTCGAGGTGAAGAGGCCTGGGAGATTCATTCCCCTTCACTAACTCATTCCCAGGCCACCTTGCCCTCTAGATCAGCTATGGCCGTTGCAGAAATAAACAAATTTCTTTTTAAGTGGGTATAATGTGGGCAACTAGCAAGGGAATTCGACGAACAGATAAAGCGTTAGTAGTCCAACGGTTAGGATACCTGCCTTCCAAGCAGGCGACCCGGGTTCGACTCCCGGCTGACGCATTTGTTTAACGTTTGGCAAGCAGCACACTGCTCTTACCGGAGTGTTAGCTGCGAAGAGCGCCACGTCAAACATGTATAAAAGGAATATAATATAGTAGTTTACTATTTTGTTAGTTGGCTGAAGACTTTAGGCTATTAACGCGCAGCTCGGGGCCCCATACAATAGAGTCGCCGATCGGCGGTGGGAACAGCGCCGCTGCCTCTGTGAGAAAATGACGACTAGTAAATAGAGGTATAGGCAAATCTGTATGTTTTCTCTGTTGTATTTTCTTTATTTCTCCTTAAGAATATTTGCTTGCGATTTGGGCCCCTCTAGTTTCTCCTTCAGGGCTGCGCGGGCCTAGGGGGCCCCGGGGGCCCCGGGGGCCCCCTTAGGTCACGGCGGCCCGAAGGCGGTGGTTTAGGGTTTGGTTTAGAGCTTTGTCTCTTTGTAATCTGCTGTATCTCCCGGTGTTGCAGCAGTTTGCAGCTGGCTGTGTCTCCTCTTGCTGCAGCAGTTTCAGTTTCTGTCTTGTTGAGTACTAGGCGGGGGGCTGATGCAGCATTAGAGCAGCAGCAGCGCAGCTGAGAGGGGGATCTTCCTTGTTCTCCGCTGCTTCTCGTTTTCTCCTAATTCTTTTCTGTAGGTCGGCTGAGACGCAACAATTTGTTTCTCCTTTGCTGCAGTGGCTGCTGGACTGTGGGCAGCTGTTTCAATATAAAGGCAGCACCTTCATTTTCTGATTTTTCTAGTTCTCCTTCTTCTTTATCGGAGCTGTTCGCGGCGCAGCACCAGCAGGAGCAGCAGCAGCAGCAGCGGCAGCAGGAGGTCCACTGGTCTGCTGCTGCTGCTGACTGCTGCACTGCCCTGCTGATGCGGGGGTTGTCTCGTATAGGCCCCTCGAACACAAAGCAGTTGCTAGTGTTGCGGCGTTCTAGGGCGCGCGCGCCTACCGTGCTGCTCCTGCTGTTGCTGCTGCTGCTGCTGCTGCTGCTGCCTCGAGAAGGATCCCCTTATAGGTACGGGGACCCCAACAGTGTAGGCAGCAGGGCTTCTATCTTTCGAGGAGTTTCGTCACTTGTTGGGGCCCCCTTTGCAACTCCTTGTGTCAGCGGCAGACTCAGCTGAAGGGCAACTCAAGGCGCCTAGGGGCTGGGGGGAAGGGGGCTGTGACAGGCCCACAGCAGCAAGAAAAAGTTAAGAAGAGGTGGGCTGCAGAGCAGCAGTTCCTGCACCAGTTGCTGCTGCAGGTGCTGGAGCTGCAGGTGTGCATGCAGAGGTTGGTGCGACAGCAGCAGCAGGAGCAGCAGGAGCAAGGGCAAGAGCAACAGCAGCGAGAGCAGCAGCAGCAAGAGCAGCAGCAGGCGCTTTGCAGCAACCCGTCCACGCCTTTGCTGCACCTTTACGAGAAGAAGGACGGCTCCAGTGTCACTGCAGCAGACTGGGCCTCCCAAATTGCAATTCTTAGTACCTTACGCAGCCAGTACCCAACAGATATATTCATTGCTGAAGAGACAGCAAATGTATTCGCCCCTCTTCTTCCCCCGGGGGCCCCCAACGAGAGACACCCAAGGCCTTTGGGCCCGGGCCCCGATGCAGCAGCAGCAGCAGCAGCAGCAGCAGCAGCAACAGCATCTGCTGCTGTCGCGCAGCAGCAGCTCATCAGAGAGCTGGGACTTCCTCCAAAGCAGCAGCAGAGACGGATGGGGTTGGGAGGGAGCGGGGGGCCCCCTGCTCCAGCTGCTGCTGCCACGGGGTCCCTGGGGCCCCCCCCCCCAACCAGATCTCTCGAAGCAAGAGGGGACCGCATGCAGCTGCTGCGGGAGGTGGTGTGGCTGCTGTCGGAGGGGGCCCCCCAGCACCTGCTTTCCCTGCTAAGGGGGGGCCTCGAGGAAGACCCTGCAGCAGCAGCAACACTAGCAGCAGCAGCAGCAACAGCAGCAGCAGCGGATTCGACTGCAGCAGGAGCTGCGAGAACAGCAGAGCTGCCGAGACACCCCAGGGCCCCTACAAAGGAGACAGAAAACAATAATTGGGGGGGCCCTGCCACTACCCTCTTCTTGAGGGGGCTGCAGCGGTTGCTGCGGCGGCCGGCTGCAACAGCAAACCACGGGACACCTGCTGCTATGTCAGCAGCAGGAAGAGGAGCAGGAGCAGCAGCAGCAGCAGCAGCAGGGGATACGGCAGAAGGGCAGCAAATGCGCTGCTGGTTTGTTGACCCCATTGATGGGTCGCGGGGGGTTTTCGGAGAACAGCGGGGGTTTTGCTTTTCTACTGCTGTTGCCCTTTTAGTAGGCCCTCGGCAGCAGCTGCTGCTGCCGCAGCAGCAGCAGCAGCAACACTACCTGCAGCAGCTCCACAGGTCTTCCCCGCTCAGAACGCCCCTGCATCCTGAACAGCAGCAGGAACTGCAACAGCAGCAGCAGCAGCAGCAGAAGCAGCAGCACCAACGGCAGCAACCACACGTAGTGCTGGCTTCTATCTGCTGCCCTTCTTACGACTTGTGGCGCAGCAGCAGCAGCAGCAGCAGCCTTCTGCCCTTCTGTACACCAAGGGCCCCTCCGAAGCCCCAGCGCTGCGGGGGGGCCCCCTCCCAGGACCCTCCTGAGCCCACTATGCAAGCTGCTGCTTCTGCTGCTGCTTCTGCTGCAGCTGGCGCTGCTGCTGGCGCTGCTACTGATACTGAAACTGCTGCTGCTGCTGCTGCTGCTGCTGCTGCACAGCGCTTGCCTCTTGAAGGCAGTGGCCAGTCAAGTGCAGGGTACGAGGCCTATGGACCTGCTGGTGTCGAAGGGGGGTTGGGGGGGGCCCCCCCAAGGGCCCGGGGGCCCCTGCTTTGCGCTGAGCACCTGCGGGGCTGTGTGCTGACGACAGCAGAGGGCCTCCCTGCAAGGCTCGCGGTGAGA
This sequence comes from Eimeria brunetti, assembly GCA_000499725.1. Classification (NCBI taxonomy): domain Eukaryota; phylum Apicomplexa; class Conoidasida; order Eucoccidiorida; family Eimeriidae; genus Eimeria; species Eimeria brunetti. The sequence goes on from HG711091.1 coordinate 6,382, forward strand.
GATGAGGTCACAGGGGCCCTGCTGCACCTCGTGCAGCAGCAGCAGCAGCAGCAGCAGCAGGAACAGCAGCAGCAGCAGGAACAGCCGCAGCAGCAGCAAGGGGCTGCGTTTCTGCCTGTGGCAGACTGGCCGCTTTGTGACAACCCAGATCATCGCGGGGACGGGGTCTCCCGTGCACCAGAGGAGACAGCAGCAGCAGCAGCAGCAGAAGCAGCAGCAGCAAAAGCAGCAGCAAGTGTCCCTTCAGCGCCATTTCGCTGGACAGTGTCGGCACCGAACTACAAGCAGACACACCCGCTACTGCAGCAGCATCTATCGGGGCCCCCTGAGGATGCAGGTAGCCCCTGGCAGCTGCCTGCTGAGGGGGGGCCCCTCCGGCCTTCAAGCCCTCGGGGGGCCCCCGAGGGCCCCCACGGAAAAGAGGGTACAGGAGACTTGCTGCTCACAAGGGGCGATTCGGAAGAAGGTGCCTTGCGGAGCGGCAGGGGGGCCCCCCAAGGGCCCCCCTCTGTTGAAGAGGCCCCTCAAAGGGGGGGCCCAGGCGGGGGGGCCCCCCCACTGGGGGCCCCTAGGGGGCAGCAGTTTTTGTCGCTCAGGTGCGGGCATGTAGTCAAATACCTCGCTGTCGCCTTAGGCCATGCTGATGCGTTTCTGCTGCTGCCTGCTGTCCATGCAGGGGGAGGCAGCGAGGACAGGGGCCCCCCTGGCAGCAGCCAGCAGCAGCAGCAGCCGCAGCAGCAGCCGCAGCAGCAGCGAACGGGGGGGAACGGTTCTCGAGACAGTGGGGGCCCCCCGTCGGGAGAGGGGCCCCGTAGCCCCTTGCTAATGGTTTGGGATCATGCAGCAGGGGCAGCAGTTGTTGAAATGCTGGGGGGCCTCGTGTTAGACTCCAACAAGAGGCGAGTGCAGAGCTACTGCTACCTGTCTCCTGTTTCTCCCCTTGCTGCAGCGGCCTCCCCTGCTGCTCCTGCAGCTGCCGCAGCTAGTCTCTCGAAGCCCCTGCTGCAGCAGCAGCAGCAGCAGACTGCTCCTGCACACCAAGCAGCAGGGGCCCCTCACGCGCCGGAGGGCCCCCGGGAAGCTGTCCGGGGGGCCCCCCCCCAAGGGCCTCCTGAGCCG
>HG711099.1:0-12502 GCA_000499725.1 Eimeria brunetti
GCGATACACCGCACTTTGGCGTGAGGACCAGTATGGGCTTGTGCATTTCTAACGCGGCTGCGAATGCGAAGCGCTCAATCTATGGTCGTTGTAGTTGGGTTCCCTTCGGTGTTTGTGTGGTACTTCTCAGAATAAGAAAGTTAGCGAGGACATAATAACGTTTTGCAAGCGTCTTGAACCAAACCCAATGACGCCTGAGTGGCGTTACACGGTCCGGCAGATCGAGTGAAGTTGTCAGGCACAACAATATCCACTCTTCCACGTGCATGGGTGAGGGTTGGGTGAACTCCGAAGCGATGGAATGCATGTCTGGGGTGTCGTAGGAAACTGCACAATGGTGAGCGCTTTGGTGCATGTGGACGAAATGTGTGGGAGGTGAGCAAACATTAGAGCCATGCCATTTACCAGTTGCTATATTTGGCGAGGCGTTAAACGGCACGCACAGAGAAATGGGGACAATAGTCAATTGAATGCAGGTACCTGTGCTGTTTCTTTGAATTTGGTCTGATGCTTCATCAGAACAAGAACATTAGCGGGTACGTAATGGCGTTCCAAACTCAGGTTGCGACAGTGGCGTTAAGCGTGGGTGGAAGTGAACAGAGAGCCATATTTAATGGAAGCAGCAGGCAAAACAAGCAGGTATAATGGCTTTAAAAGTGCCAATGGCGGGAATATAAGCTTCTGTGGGGACCCGTCAGACGGCGTGTGGTGTTTCTACACAATTGGAAGCATCCACAGGGTATGCAGACGAAGGCAAAATGGATATGAACCAGCCGATCATCATCGTCGTTCGTCCAAATAAAATTTCATGGAAGCCTTTTGAGAAGTCTGCTTGGGTTTGGGAAATGCAGATGGTATGCTTGCAAACTTCACGTCGTGCCACCATCAGGGATCTGCTTCGTAGTGAAGGTCTGGCGTGTCATCTATTCTACTGTGTGCGTAAGTAACAAAGTTTTAGCTCTGATATGTGCTGCTGTTCCTGCTTTATGTAGACCTTTGCTGAACATTATTCGTGAATGATTGCCTATCGTATTGTTCGGACTAAGTGGGGACATTTTCGGCGACGATGAATTTTCTGTTGTGATTGAGTCTCGTTGAACCGGAAAACGTGCGCGTGCACCTGTAATAGTGCTTTGGATGCATCGAGGATGTAATGTGCAAGTTTAGGGTGGCACTGTTTCCAGGTAATCACACGGGCCTGCAACACGTTTCAACCAGCGATGTGAACCTGCCTCCTGTGGCAGCTTTGAATATTTCGCTCTCTTTTGGTGGATGCAGCATATTTGGAGCTTCTGCGGTCTCCTGCCATTGCGGCTTGATTTGCGCAGACTCCAGTGGACCACTCTTGGCGGAGCATCTCTAGCTTCAACGTCAATAAATGTCGATAATCCTAGCTTTGACGACAGATTCATTAGCGACACCTTGAAAACGTCTCCCAAAAGTGCACATACGGAGGATAGTTTGTATATGAAACGAATGGTTTTCACACGGTAGCTGCAGAAGTACTGAGCGTTAACAGCACACGACGGAACTACGGCCTGGGTTACAATACTATGCAAAGATTGCCGCTTGCCGCATGAAGTCCCTGAGTGTACCGTGTGGAAACGGAAATAAAGCTTTTGCACGTGCGGCAGGAGGCCCAAAGCCTGCATAGACTTACTTCGAACTAGCGACGTCGGATGACAGACCACAGCACCGCGCTTGCGCTTCAGGAGCTTGGAATTGTCACAACATGCTTCGGTGTCCGGCCTTCATGGGGTCTGATGTCTGAAGGAGCCAGTAAGACAACGAAAGTATTTGTTCACAACGACGGAGAGGCGCATAGTCAAGCTTGGGCGAGACGTACTATTAGCTATTACTCTGTATTATTATATTAGGCCCCCAGCCTAGAAACTTTTATGAGCACTTCCAAAGGGAGCACAGGGCGTTGTAGCAGGAAGCAACGACGGTCGATTGTTTTCCTGATCTAAAACTAGCTTAGTGTAAGCAAGGCACCTTGACGAAGTATTTGCCGACGGATCTGATAGGTAGGAAACGACGTACACAAGGCGTGCAGTGCGATACGTCATGGTCTTCAAAGGGCTGCGCAAATGTTTTTGTGAATGCCGAAGAAGCTGCCCAGTTAATGGCATGTTTCTCAGGACTGTAGGCCTGCACCTTTTTCAGGTTTCCTTCCTATCTGGGTACGTTATTGGCCGAGGTATTGCACAGGCAACATTTTTGTGGAAAGTGCTTGCGAAAACAACTGTGGGATGCTCCGCATGTTGTTGATGTGAAAAATGGGGGAACGGCTCAGCTGGTGAGATTTAAAAGAATTAATCAATGAAAGAGTGCGTGAAGCGCCATCACGCACGAAGAGCTCACACAGAATATAGTGCACGGCAACTGGAAGCGATCCTGTTTCAGTAAAGCAAGCGTATAGCACATCCTGGAGCTGTTCTGGGACCGCGTCGTGTGAAGCAGACCTGTTTCAAGTCTTGGAATACTGTTGGAGTAATACAGGGCAGGTCGGGCCGGAGTGAAATGTTGGAAAACGCGAACACCCGAGTGTTGGCGCTGAACACGCTAGTACACCATGAAGTGTGCTTGGTACAATTGACAAACATGCACCGGTGATATAATTCGTGCTTTAGATTAACGTTACACAAATAATCCGGTGGCTGACGGATTCACAGTTTTGGTTAGCGCAGCAAAACTATTGCACATAAAGTAGCATAGCTTACTAAGCAGTGCTGCAAGCCTCTGGGGTCGCCTTTGCCGAAGTGACTTTTTGCGAAAGTCGGCGGCCGGTGCACGAAGACTACGGTGCCTCAGCCGCGACACTTAAGGATGATTTACCTAGGAAGTACGTTGCAAGATGTTGAATATAAATGATACACACAATCCTAGAGGGAAACTGCTGGCTGCACCGGGAGCACTGTTTTTGCCACATTGCTTTGTTTTGCTTCTCGGCGGGCAAAACATGCGTGTTGGAAGAAGTTGTCCAGCCCTTGATTAGCTGACAGCGAGCAGGACCTATATGGAAACTTTCTGTTGTTGATATTGCAACATCATCAGAAGAGATGAGATTAGGGGTGAAATGTTTCGGGACGAACTTGTTTGGAGTGCTGAAGTCCATGTTGAGTGACATAAGTGAAATGTGGGGCCCTTCAAGGAAGCACATTATGGGGATAACCATTCGAAATACCAAAAGGTTCAATGCACTGTAGAATGCCCCGTGCACGGCCTAGTCTCCCTAGGCTTGGCTACGCCCAACTCTAAGAACAGCCTTCGTGGCCTGGCGGGTGAAGGCACTCCTGAACGCATAGATTTTTCAACATCCCATTCCCAAATTTCTCGGGACAGGCCTAGCTGGCGAGAAGCGCAAATGCGCAATAAAAACGTGATCATGGACGATGCCCATTATCGTGAGCAGGGGTTGATAAAACAGGCTGGACTCAACAAGGACTTCTGATTCTCTCTAGATCCCACTACGTGGCATTTTGCAGGCTCGTGAGGCTGTTTCTGACCAGCCACGTAGCGGCGCATACAGCATTGATATACCAAGGAGGCGAATGCTGACGCCTGCTTCAAGAAGTAGAGCGGCATTGCAGGAGATATACTTGCGAACGCATTCATAGAAGTAGGGCAATATGGTGCAGGCGAAGGAACACAAGTGTGATGCGACGCTTGCCCGTCCTGCTGCATAATGTATTTGTAGATGTAATTGCGCCCTTCGCAGGCAAGGCGAATATGCCTGTTTCTTCAACACAATGGCGCAGCCTGCAGTTCGTGGGATATCTACGTAGCTTATTCACTCTACTTACATAGCGGCCTATTATGCAGATATTGCAGCAGGAGTGCAATGGAGAGAAGGGGCGAGTGGTGCAGTATAACAGTCTCTTCATGCTGGGCGTGCATGTTAAAGTTTTTTTTGAGACAGCAGCAGTACCTTTGCACTACTTTAAGGTGTAGCCGAAGTGCACTGCTGTGTGTGGAATGTGTACGCAATACCAATGCAGCGGGCGCGAAGGGGTTTTGTCCATTTCTTGTTGTACATTGTCGGGTTTCACATCTGTCGCACTTCGTGGGTGGCGAACAGCAGAGTCGTTGCACGAGCGAGTGCGATTGTTACAAAGCCTGAACTAGTAGGTGGCTCGTTGCACTTCCGCAACCCAGGTAGTGCGAGACCGTGTTTTGCATGTGCACGCACTAGGGTAATTTACATGTTCCTATCCCACTTCGCTCACTGTTACGCGGAGTTGTAAGGTTTGCGGTCGCCAAGATGTGCGGCTCGACAATTCTTGAGTGTTGCTTTTGAGAACTTTTGAGGTGGCTCTGTTAGCCAACTTGTGTTATAGGCCCCAGTTGCGTTCAAGGTGCGGTACGTGTCTGCTAATGCCGCTATGTAGTCGTCTGTGCAGCCTCTAGATATGCTGGAAAATTCTGCTATTGCTTGCCACCTTCAGGAAGTGCGTTGGTGGCTACCCAGCACTAGGATTGTCCAGCCTCAATCTGTGGGGCCGTGTATGTGGACAGGACAGAAGTGTCGTAAGCGCCTGACTTGGGATTTCGCCATATGCACTAGCCACAGGTTTAGGAGAAGACGTCATGTCACATACATGCATATTTGTGCCCTAGGTTGCCATTCTCTTGCCACAACAGCGGGGTCTTGCAGACTCAGTGGGCATATATTTGACAGCCACCTATTGCTGAGAATCATTTGTCAGACTGGCGCGTGCTAGCGTGGACGTGGACCTGGCTGTAGCATGACGCATGGTGACCAAGTCCATCTGTTGGGCGCTGACTGGTACTTTCCGGACATCGTGGCGCGTTGACGCTGGGGAATAGGGAGTGAGCTGACTCGCGCGATGTTCAATTTCCAGTATGCCCTTCCGTGTACTTGTGATTCCCGAAATCTCCGAGGCATCAAAGTTTGAAGCGCCGCTTCCGTATGCTGTTTTGATGGTACTACCGGGCTACGGTTGCTAGCGGACCAAAGTTCGTTCGTTCCATACACCGGAGAGCAATCGGATGGCAATAATTTAGCGGAAACGGAAGTCGCCTTCTACGTGCGGATAGGCGTGTCCATGCAGACGTAGCAGGTTAGTTTGCTGGAGGCTAAGGCACCAAAGGCACTTAGCCTAGTCAGCATTTTTTGGTTCAAAAGCTGAATTAGACTATTCGCGGGAGCGATGTTTTATCGCCTCCGTGAACGCTCGGAAAATCCTCGCTGTCTTGTTGGCGTAAATGTAAAATTCCACATGAGATGTTCGCCGGCACGGCTTTACCTGGTAACCCGGCAAGGATCACTCCGGTATGATCGTTCGATTTTCTGCACGCTGGTGCATGTGACTGTAAAGCAAGAGCGGAAGTAACACTAGCCCGTTGTACTGCACGCAGCAGCTGACACTGTCCGTGTGTCTGATGTGAAACATTGATTTGCCTGTCAATCTCCAATGCTCGGGCTGAGCTGCTTGTGAGACATAGGTCACGTAGCCCCATAAAAAGATACAACATTCCTGTAGGCGTAAGCAGTGCCCGCGCCGCGGGTTTAAAACACCCCACAGCGTCTGGTAGATTGTTGTTGCAATTCAAAATGAACTGCGTGTTAAGACCTGTAGCGGCTTTATACAGAACCATGGGCTGATGAGAGGACACGTGATTAAGGAAGGCAGCGTCTGCTGCCAGTTGTTCTTGATGGGACTAATCATACACACCAAAGCAACACAAACAGCTGATTATATCATGCGCAAAGGCCGGCTTGCTGGTGGTTATGTAAGCCGCGCTGCAGAGCGTGACAGGTGGAACTGGATCGACGAGAGCGATATTGATGCTGCAAAGGCCTCTGGACCACCGTTCTGTCAGGGAAAGGTAAAGCCGAATCGGTGGCTTGGTGCCTATGATGACGTTCCCAAGGTGCTAAGCGTGTATCGTTCACTAGTTTGCGCAGTTACGGTGCAACGCCTGCACACTCTAGACACCCGCGGGCAAACCCCATTGCATGCAAGCTTTGCTTTGCTTGCACGTTAGAGGGCTACTACGTGACGGTGAAACCTGCAGCATAACTTGTCCGAAGTAGTGAAAGGGCTGAGCCACACCACAGCTACGAACATCGGTTTTGGTCATCGCTTAGCCTATACTGGGACGTTCACTGACCGTGCATGTGTGAGGACACGCGGATGACCCTATCTGGGCTTTTTCGGCTTTTTATTTGCTCCGTGCAAACATTGCTAGCAGGAGCCCATGGCAGCTTCTTAAAATAGCGGTTTGGCATTGGCCTTGTGGCTTTTCCCCTAGACAGCCCACACCCAGGAAGGACGGACAAACGTACGGCTAGACCTACTAGGTTTGAATCTGACACTGAGGGAGCCTTTTTTTGTTTTTCATGGAATGCAAAGTTCTCTGCATTTACCCCGGCACCTTTTAACTGCGATCCTTCATTGGGAGAGCAGCTACGCGTAAATGCAAAGGACACGCACGGCAGTTGCTTAGTGTCGTCGGGTGTGGCTACAGTGGCTTGATATTGCCATTTGCTGTCGATTATCAAGCGCAGTTTTCCGTATGCAGAGCGGATGCCAGAATTTAGCAGTATACGCTTGAGCGCGGAGTTGAAATATACAGTGGGGAAGTGATGAAATGCTGTTGTTCCTTGGGGTGAACCACGTGGGGGACCTTAGGGTGCTGCTTTTTACTGTAACGCTTTGGCTTGTTTTGCCCTTGAAGCGAACACCAATTTTGATATCAAACATTATATTATATCATATAAGATAATATTATTATAAATATTTTTACATGTATAATGATATTAAACATCACGTATTACCTTCGCAGCGGTTAGGCAAACGAAACGTTAAGCGCTTGAGGTGTTAGACATTCAACGCGTGCACAGTTTTTGACAGGGTATGGCTTTGCGGGCGTCGGGGAGTTAGCCGAAAGGCTGTCTGATAAGATGTTGTCTCGGATGGCGCGCGTTGCGGACCATTATGCGCGTTCCTGATGGGCATGTTTCATGTGTGAATTCGCTGACTGGTGTGGTGGTGGGTTTTGCGGCGTTGCGGGAGGCGTTGGTGCGTGATTTGGCTGTCCAGCAGCGTAGTGCAAACAACGTGGAGACTTCTTTGTTGTTAGTGCGAGCGACGCGACTGAATTTGCAGGGACTGAAGCGGAGTCTATGGACATTGGAGACAGCTGCAGGGCCTCAGAAGTGTCCAATCCTGACGTTTCGGACCAGTAATATTGGTGTAGTGGAGGCCCTTCTTGTGACTCATATGGGGGCAGGCAATTTCAGTCTACCGGCACCAAATACACGCTTTGGGTATTTGCACGTGTTTTGGGGTTCTGAAATTATGTCTTAGGAATGCATACAACGTTTTCGTGTTTTGTCGTGGAGACATAAATATCATTTCTAGGCATTTATGCATCCTGGAATTTTGTATAGAAGTTTGTTCTGTACGTACTGACTTACCGCTATTTCCCTCTGTCAGACTTGTGACAGGGGGTTCGGCTGCCTCAATGGACAAGTCAGAGGCGGTTGAACATCTGCCCAAACTGTGTGAAGGCGCACAGAATACTGTGCACGCAGTAGATGGGCAGCGCACACCGCCTGCGTAGCTTTTCAGCTGCCCCGACTTTATCCATGTAGACAGGGAAATATCCCTTCACCAGTGTAGGACACACTTCGCTCGCGCCGTGTGAAGTGGCGGGTATTGAACAGGCGGTACGAATGGGTCTCTTGCCTTGGATGCGGTTAATATCTTATTGTTACATAATGCACGTGAACGCCAAGGCGCTGAAAAGGCATGCATAGGTAGAATACGCAGCTTCTCGAATTCCGTTGTCTACGAGCGACTCCTTTAGAAATCGTGCGCTAGTTGGCGTGCATACATTTGTGATGTCACAACCTGGCTGCGCCGTAGATGTGATGCCACAAAGTCTGCGCACGCCAAGGTGTCCCGATTTAGAGCCAGGTGAACCGAGTGTGAACGTCTGAACCATCTAGTAAATTTCCACTGTCTACTCAGCTTTTTGTGGGTAATAGAGTGGGAATAGTCCAGAAGAGAGTCGGAAACAGTGTTCCTTAACGGCGTAGGTGCATACACTTGGATTGACTAGGCGGAACTGGTGGTGGTCAATAGTTCTGGTACAGCAAACAGTCTTTGACAAACCACCTAGGTAGGTAGCTATACTCGATCCATGCACGCACAACCGCCATGGAAGGAGGCAATGATTCCTAATATTGCGTCGCACCTCAGTGCAAATCCATTGAAGGCGGTTGCTGTGACAGTGGTGCCGACGTGTAATATGCCTCTCTGGTGTGACTAGATGTGCTTGTAGGACTGCAGGATGCATTCGGCGAATGTGAGATCGGCGGTTCTCTCTGCGGCAGTTTGATATAGTTGGCGGCACTTTGCCAAGCGCTAGGTGTGCGCCTCGAGAAATACCCAATTGATGGTGCCTGTAGCTGTGGGTCGGCGTTGTGCCCCGCAAAGTTTAGGAATGTGCTTCAACTATGCGCACCCATGCACGCGCAATAGGGAACGGATACGGCGGCTATGATTGCCATCGATTGAAGACAAACATGCAAATGCTTGTTTCTCCCTTTGTGATCATGGCTGACCCTCTTTTCACCCGGGATGTTGCATTTGAACGTGAAGCAAAGTGCAGCTGTGCTGGTTCTGCCACATGCAAACACATATATGTCTGTGCATGGCGCACAATGAATAAATCGTACATAATTATATATAACCTATAGAACACGCGTACAATATCCATATATTTGGAATGTATATACATATATATACAGGAACTTCTTTGGAGCTTCGTTGGCAGTATTTTTTGATGTTTGTGATTCCGCTATTCGGCCCTGAATACAAGCCTTGCAAGAGGGTTCGCCACGACCTCTCGATTTGTTCGCGCTTGCAACAAGTATGCTACGCCGCGAAAGAGTTCCCCCGCAACGATTAACCGAGCATCCACGCGGCGGCGGGCAGTGAAACGCACCCAGCATAGTAAAGAGCTCTCGTTCAAGGTTGCCAATGCAAACGCTCACTTTAGCAACCATTCCGTTGTGTTTGGCCATATGCTGATGCATGGGGCTTCCACGCAGAACTGTGGTGGCAAGAAACATGGCTAGAAGCGCTGTTGTGTTCTGCGATGTAGTCGCATGCCCAGCCTTTGCAACGCGCAAAAGTGGATGTACTGCCAATGTATTAATATGCTCTAAGGTATTGCCTTTGAAGTTCTGCAACAGTTGTTCAGATTTTTGCGGCATTAGCGCAGACACGAAACTTAAAAGTTGGGTCGTTTGGGAGCCTCCAAACCCTTGGCCAAACCAGCTTGTGCGTGGGCCTGTGGAAGCGGATAGCGATAGCTGCGTGGGGTAGCTACAGTGTGCGTGTAATCAAGGCGCGCGCATAGAGTTATGTGAGAACAGGTTGAGGCAAGGCGTCTATCGAGGTGTGTGGTAGGCCCTTCAGGGTTAGTACTCGTTGAAAGCACTACAGCAAGGTGCACGCAGATAGCAGGCGAAAAACGCAAGCTCAGCGACGTGCTGCTGAGAGGCAAGCTCAACGGCTTCGGATGTTGGGCACCTTTTAGCGGGGGCAGAAGTTGGACAGCTTTTATTCAATGCGTCTAAACGAAACCGTTGCGCACAGGTGCGCCTTCTTATTTGTATAATCTTCGTGATGGCATAACTGCACGTGCTTTCCCCTAGAATGGGGGAGGTGTGCTTCCAGTTCGCTTGACTCTGAGGCTGGCCAATGCTGGGCGGTTTTACCCACCGTAAGAAAGCATCAGATGCCGATCTGCGTTTTTGAAGCTTTGTGGCGGCCTGCTGAGTACTGTGGCTAAGAACTATAAAGCGTGTTGGTTAATAAGGATATTAGCTCGCTAAACTGGTTTTCCAGATTTAAGCGTGTGAATGTGGTTTGAACGTTGTGCTCGTTAAACGGGTGAACGGGTGCGCTTTTTGGTCGCTTGCAGATTGTGTGTTGAGCTGCGTCAAGGTGGCCAACTTGCTAAATTCGTGCCCCAGTGGCTCTTCAATACTTTGCAAGCTGCCTCCTTCGGTAGCGCGCTTACTGGGTGTGCGAAGCAGCTCGCTAGTGCCCATGAGGCTGTCTGAATCTGTCGTAAATCACCAAATTGCGTATATTGATAGGGCAGGCGTGCAATTTACGGCGTCAAATGCTTGCCAGCGAGATGCGTATGGCGACCTGAAAAATCGTAGGGTGCGGCCCATATTTCCGGGCGGTGTGTTTTTTCGCCTGAAATTAGTATCCAGATGAGCATCTGACTATCTGTATGTCTGCCCATTTTGTCGACCTCGGATTGCATGGGTTTTCATGGGCAATTGTAAAGACCATGGTATGATTTGAAGAATTCGTAGTAATGTCAAGGGCTTGACAGCGCTTCCTCGGCAGCGTGGCAACAACAATGAGGTGCTGCTGCTGGACTAGGGGACCACTGTTGAGAGGAATATGTGGGGGGTGGAGTGCATGACTTAAAATGATGATGCTAGCTGCGGCTGGCCTGCGGCTAGAGAGACCTGTGGATCTCACAAGCCGGATTACCGGCTCACTGTCAGCGCGTAGAGGCTTTTGCACCACTACCTGGGATTTTGTAGCGCTTGTGTCGTGGAGCCGAACATGCACTCCGTTGCGAGGGTTGCGAGGGTTGGTCAACGCAGCAAGTGTGTTGAGCTGCGAACAGAGATTTGATTGGTTTAGTGGGTGCACTGGGCGTTACAAACATCCGATAGCAGATATGGAACGTTTAACTTTCTCGGCTTCAGCACAACTTGTATGTGAAAGCAGATGAACGGAATGACATGGTAGTGGGGGGCGCTTTCGGATCGTTGCCTTGACAGACGTGCGTAAAAGGCAGAACGTGCAGAGCGTCCTAAGATCTTATGTGAGTCGGGTAATTGGGAACAAATGGATGTTGTCCAGTGAGTGCTCTACGGGGTGGCCCGCGTGTATAAAAGTATGCGAATGGCCGCTGCTTTGTTTTCACTGGCTGCCCTTCTGGGTTGAAGCATTTACTGGTGACGGGCACCTGCATGCACAAGTGCCACATCGCAAGCATAGTGTCACGTAAGACCGGCTGGGGCGAATCTCTGTTGGGGTAAAGTGTCGGTATCCCCAGCTTGATCTGTATTTAAGGGACAAGCGACAAATGTTCTGGGCGATCGTGGCAGTGGCTGCGGACAATCGCACGTGGAGGGCCACGTCTTCCAATCTGGAGCACGATGACTGTAAACAAACACCGGAATTTCGCGTGTTAGTGCGGCCCCAGTCGGTTTGGACAGACTTTGGCTGATTTATGCAGGTGCGTGCTAATGTGCTCCGGGTAGTCTTCACACATTGTCTCTAGTATTTCGATATGTATGTTTAAACAAGTCGTTGAGAGCGCATCTTTGCAGCTTCCATGCTGTGCCTATTGAGGTATACCGACCGCTTGATGGTCGCAGCGAGTGTGTTGGACTGTGGCGTAGCGCTTCGTTGGACGGTCCGCTATCCCCTCCTTTTTTCAAGCAGCTCTTGTGATCGGGGCATTTGGGGGGGGCGGGACTCTGCTCTCAGTTCGAAGGGGCCCCCCCATGGGTACACTCTCACCGTGGGACGGGTTAACAGCACCTCGCTACAGAGTTTGGCCTAGAATTTAGACTTTACAGTTTAGGGCTCGGAAGTCAGATGCTGCGCTTCAGGCTTAGAGGGTTGGAGTGGCCCTGCAGGTCGCGGGAGAAGTTGTTGCATTCCGCTTGTCGGGGCTTGGGGTTGTATAGCCCATGGTGACACAGTGACCTGAGGGCGATTTAAGGACATGGGGGAACGCATACATATGCACGCAGACTCAACAAATAGGGAAGCTATTGCCTGCCTCTGCAAAGAGTGTGCATGGGTGGATCTGAAGCGGCTGGTCTGTTTCCGTCGTGGTCCTGTACTTTTGCATCTCGTTCACTCGTAAAAAGCTTCCAGGCAAGCAAACATCTGTGCGTGACGTTATGGGAGAGAACTGGTTACACGCTTGAGATGCCTGCCACCTTCCAGTAGCAACAATGGTTTGTCAGTTGTTAATTTCGTGATTGCCGATGATTGATATCTCCGAGAAAAGGCCCTCAGTTCGATGCGCTGTGAGGTCTGTTTGGTTTGATGGCTTGTCAGCAACCGTGGTTAAGACAGCTTTGCGCCTGTTACCTCCAATTAGCTCGTGAAGGATGAGTTTGGGTTGAGCTCAGGAAGACCAAATAGTGCAATTTCAGTTCAGGCGAGTTTGTAGTATGCCATATCATCGATGCGGCTGCTTCAGTAGTCTCTGAGTAGCGCGTACTGTCTATCTATGCAGTGATTGCCTGTAACCAGTTTTCAGAAGGACTGGAGTTAAGGGTCAGCATCGAAGGTGGCAGTCCTTTTCTAGCTGAGAATGCGTGCGGAGCTTCGCTTTACGGTGACAGTGGCAGGTAGTCGCATCTTTGCACATATATATATATATATATATATATATATATATATATATA
>HG711099.1:12584-38505 GCA_000499725.1 Eimeria brunetti
ACGTTGGCAACTGCATATTCGCTAGCGCAGTTGTGAGTGTGACTTCTTGACTTGTTTAAGTGCTCGCCGGGTGCTCAATTTAGCCGATACAGTTGTGGACCTCTTAGTACTGCTGCTGCCTGCAGATTGTGCGGAAACGCGTTTTGCTGGTTACCTAGGTTGCCTAGGGGCTCTTGTGCTGTTTCACGGCACATGTATGCGCTCGCTGAAGTCACTCGCCTGCAGGGCGTATGCAGCGGGCGTATGTAGCCGCGTGCTGCCTTGTTGGAGCTGGTAGCCTGTTTAGTGTTTGAGCCAGGTGTGTAAGTTACAAAGGGAACTATTAAACGGCCCTATCTAGTGGCTTGCTATTGAAAACAAGAGCACCATGTGCTGGACGTGCTTGGCATTTCTTAGTAGAGCCGCGAAGGCGTCCTAGTGTGTTTAAGCGAATTGGAAAATCGACACAGAAGGCCCTTTATATTCGAATAGTACACTGCTTGCTGTTCGTAGCAAAGCTTACAAGTGGATGCGACGCCCTCGCTTTCATGCGCGCCCTGCTGGAAAGGAGAGCAGGATCGACGGCATTTAGAGTAAGCATCAATAACTTCCCCGTTCTGCCTAGAATGAAAAGTTTGGATGTCGTCTAAGTGTCCTGTGTAACTGCGTTAGCACGCTGAGCGGCTGTAATATGCAACCATTTACAGGATTGGTACAGGTGGTTGCAATGGTTATGACAGAAAGACGGCTGAAGCGTTTGAGCAAAGCCACTGCATTGTAATGCATCACAGCCCATCTACGTCGGCTATGGTGTGCATAAACTCTGTGCCACAGAGTAAGTGCTCGTTGCAATGTGAATGGTAAGGCTGCACGCAGCGCGAAAGCTCAATTCGCAGAATCAAGAGTTTCTGCGACGCCCACATTGTTTCCTTTAGGGGGCGTAAGGACGTTGGTGTCTACAGCGTGTATGTTGGGCTGAGCCATAGTGTTAGGAAGCTCGCCTGACTGTCCGAGACCTCTTTTCGTTCTCCACCGCTGGGGGAAGCGCTTAGAGTCAACTGCAACAGACATTCATAGGAATCAACTTTTCCTAGAGAGCGGTGCGTGCACTGGGCGTGCGCGGCGATATGTTGGTGCGTGCAGCGGCTCATGACTTGACCCGATGTGCAAGTTGGGTGCAAATTCATCATGCCGGCATGAACTGTCCAACTTGCTGAGAGAGGTGGCTGCGTGTCGGAGCTGCTGGGAATCTATTTCTTCGGACTCGCCGTATGTCTAGGAAGATGCGGGATGGGCATGAAGGGTCCGCAGTAGTTCACTCCCTCGTTAGTTTCCTGCCTGGGTTAATGACGCAGCGGACGAGCTATGCCCTACTTGGCGTTTGAGTGAGCCATTCGCAAACAGTGACTTTCGAAATGGTACCTAGACTGCGCCTTAACACTGCTGGATATTTTTGGCTCAACACCGATGACGTGAAAATATGCCCGCAACGTGTGGCAAAAAAACGAATTTTCTTTGGCTGCAGAGCGTACGTTGAGGCCTCGGATTTTACAGACGTACCTGTTCGAGTGGTTTGAAGGCAATTTGCGGGTGATAGAGCATGCACATATGTGCGCTTATGCTCAGCAGACAAAGAGCATGTTATCTTGCAAGGAGTGTGCATGGGTGGATCTGGAACTGGTTGTTTTCCGTTGTCATCCTGTACACTTTCACGTTCTTGCAAGCTGCGAAGACACTGTCCACGATGACGAATGCGTTTGAGGACTGTGAACAGTTGATGCTGAGAGGGTTCTAGGGGAGTAGGGTGAGTAGGTCTGCTAGAGGTGAACCCCTGAAACTTGATTAAAGAGGATATATGATCCGTTTGCCTCCTTGCATGCGTGCATGTCATGTGTCCGATGAGTTGAGCTACGTCCGAAAGTGTCCGGCCTCGTTATTAATCTTGGACTGTTCATGCTTCCACCGTGGTAAGTGTTGCATCATGCTGAGGAAAACGTAGAGATCTCTGTAGGCGTTTCTCACCACACTGACTGTGACACGTAAGAAATGGAAGTGTACAGACTGATCAGAGGTTGCAGCAGGGGCTGACGCCATCGACATGACCAAGTACAAGCAGCACCTTCAGCCAGGCTGAACATTACAATGAATAGTACCTATGTACTTTGCACTATACCCTTGTAGAGCTCCGCCGACGCTAGGCAACCGTTTTGTAGTACCGTCGGTTTTGATCCTGCTCGAAATAGTAAGAATAACACGCATTGGCTTACACTGGCAGCTCAAGTAAAATTGTGGAACGCTTAATCTGGCAGCGTCGTGAGCGTGCGTACACGCTTTGCCGGTAAATATCGTTGAAGGGCCCGTACGTGTTTACGCCGAAGTTGGTGAGTCGTGCTGCTGCAGGTTCTGGCTGGCGCGGAAGATTCTGCATTAATGTGCCGTGCCTGCGTGTTCCTATGCATGCTTGCGTGCAGTATAGGAAACGTGCTGTAATATTTTGAAGAGGGTTACTTGCACTTGCGCGGAGAACTTCCTCGCATGTGGGCAAATGCTCACATTTGGAAAAATAGCGTACGGTGTAAGGCGTTTTACAGTGGGGACAAATGTTTCTGCAGTTTTCATCTGACAAGTCTATTTGAAGTGCCCGCGCCCAGCGATGCCCATCTGCGTGCACGGGTGCCCCAGTGGTCTGCGTTCAGCATCTGGCAGCTAAAGTAACTTGTGCTTTCACTCGGATTCCGTCTCTGCACGCTCGTCTGTGAACTGTACGGATGGTTTTGGGGTCCGCATCAGCTTGTTAGCAAATGTAGTGGCACGTATATGGGTGTCTGGAATACGCGCGCTTGCTGGGTGCACCTGCATCGCCTGCCATTCTAACAGGCCGGAACTGCGGGTACGCCTGATCCAACCGGTATCGTAGCCCTACACGGTATTTTGGGTCCGCCGCATGCGCGCTTGTGCCGCTACAGCCAAGTTGTGCCGCGTGGCGGGCTTCCACGTTGCCGGTGCGTGCAGCAAGTGTGTTGATGTTTGGGACTGAGGATCGCTAGCTAACTGCATGCTATCGTAATTAGTGCGGTACCATCATATTGGCCTTTCTGTCACATATCACACTGCGCGTACGACAGGACTGAAGGGGTTCCAGATGTGCTGTATGAGGTGTGCGCGTGATGCATCTACGGCAGTGTCCTTAGGTTGTCAAACTGTTTGTACTGTCTGCACATTCGCAGTTTTTTGCAGGTCGCATGTGATTTCAGAGAGCTGTGCATAGCTATGTGCACTGAGGTAGGAATCCATGCAGTTGAGCTGTTGTGAGCTTAAGCCGCTGCTGTACCAATTTGGTGATATGAGGGCACTTCTGGTAAATGCACCTGTAGAATTGTTCAGCTGGTGCGTGCTTTCCTACGTAGACGCGAGCGCTTTTTAGACGTTTTCAATGGCCTGTTATCGCAGAGCGTGTGTTGAGACGTGGCACATCGGTTTTTCTTCAACAGCCGCCACCAGACGATTGCGACACAACTGCCGATGGTGGGGTTATGTGTTGAAGCGTCCGAAAGGTTGCAGCGCCACGGGACAAAGATTTCATGTTTCTCATTGATTCTACTGCAATGCACAGAGCGTGCGTACCAGCTTAGTTGTAATCGTAGCTGTCTGCGATCGTTAAATATGTGCGTAAGCTGGTTCTTGTATAACAGAGAACGTATAAAGCATTCACGCACAGTGGATATGAGAGGGTCTGTCGGCTACGCTTTGTGCTCCTGTCAGCACCAGCAAATGCTCTACTGCATCGCTGATTATTTAGGCCCATGGCACGTTGCGTTGCACTG
This sequence comes from Eimeria brunetti, assembly GCA_000499725.1. Lineage (NCBI taxonomy): Eukaryota > Apicomplexa > Conoidasida > Eucoccidiorida > Eimeriidae > Eimeria > Eimeria brunetti. Next base: position 16,388 of record HG711099.1, read on the forward strand.
CGTTGCACCGGATATTGATGTTCATGGCCGGTACCATGTTGTTCTTCCGTAGTTGGTGATGCCTTGCGTTCGCTTACCAGAATTACCCTGTGCCTCTCTGGTCTTTCAAGGGATGAATGGACGATTCGCACGTTATGCTCGTTGACGAGTGTTCGAAATATTTGTGCTTGCAGCTTGTATGTTGAGCTTTGACAAGCCCTTTTGCTACCAGACTAGGCAGGCCGAAACTGAAATTGTTTGCTGCGGCTTTTCTATGTGTGCCCGTTCGGAGCCTTGTTCGTGAACAAACGATGATGTGCCGCTGTTCAGCAGTGTGAGGCATCCTTGGGGCGTGACGTGCAGCTGGATGGTGGCCGTAGCAGCAATGTAGCAGTTGACTATTTGCTTACGGCTTAAGGGTGGCAGATGTGTACGGTGCGATGGCGTTGTTGCGCTGCACCTGAAATGCTAATGTGTTGCAATTAATTTCGACACGTGCAGAAGGCAGCTCTGTTTTGCATACTGTAAGGGGCATTCCAACAATAGGAATACGGAAGGAAACTACCGGGTAATTTGGTGTAGTGTTCAATGGTCCACGTCGCCATAGAGTCCGGTAGAAGAAGGCATTCGTTAATGTCTGTCGGCGCCGTCGCCCATACCTGCTCAACTTCCGATGGCATTGCATTACACAGGAACTGCGTGTGTTGGTGAGCCTGCAGCTGTTTGTGCTAGACGGAGCGCTATGTTTGGTGGTTTAGTGGAGCCATAGCAACAAAGTATAGCTGCCTGTGAAATTGGCGCAGGCGGCTAAAACATTTATATGTACAAAGAAGGGGCACCATCCGTGATCTGATTGTGCCGCTGCTTCAACGCTATGCTGTTTGACGCTTTTCCGCCGGTGCGTGCAGGAAGTATGCTGGGATATTCTACTGTGGTTCACTCGCTGAGTGCGCGGGCAAGAAACTATTGCGGCTCATTCCGGGTGGCCATGGTATATCATAAGGTCAGGATGCATACGACAAGGCGTTATAAGTATGCAAGACTAACTTGCTTGCGTTTGCGCCTATTTGCACTTGTGCGCGTTTCGCACTGGCTGTATGTAAAATAATGAAGCTGTATGCCGCAAGAGATATTTCAAAGACAAGCCATTCGCCTGCACTGTAACGCGTTTGTAAGAAGTTTTATATTTTGCTGAATTCTGCTCGACCTACTGCGGAAACGGGCGATAGGCAGGAGCTCTTCTTAGGGGTCAGGAGCACTACAGGGTGCTCGGCTTCGAGCTAGAATCCGTTCAGAAACCGAGATAGTAGATGCAAAAAGTGCTAGATTCGTCATCCATCTAAACAGTGCAACGGCAACAAAGCGCATCTTTCTGCGAGGTCAGCTCGGATGGATGGAGTGCTGTTGTAGTTTGCAGTGAACGGGTGCAACCCACGATACCCGGTTTTAGGACAATGTGGATTATACTCTCTAGACGTTGGCGCTAGGTGTGGCCTCCGTTGGGTTTTGCTATTGTATTTGCTCAGATACGTGTGTACTATGCAGTGCGAGCACCATCCTGTGTAGTTGTCTGTCAGACTACTGTGCTCTGCAGGACGTATGTTGGTTTGCAAAGAAGTTGTGTCCTTGCGGATTCAGTAACTTCGGAAGCGCTGAGATAGGTTGTCGTCGGTGGGTGAGCTCATGCATGAACTGCCAAACTTGGCATAGCTAAGAAGATTCGTTGTAGCCCCCAAAACAGGGTATGCACGAAGACAGTTGGCGCATTTAGGCGTCCTCCATTTTGTTCCCTGCGTGCTTAACGTGCATGCACAGTCATTGAGGTAGGGTGAGAATCGGCGAGTTCTGTTTAATTGCCAAGTGCACGAGCGGTTGAGTGATCGGACAAGAATGTGTTTTGTGGACTCATTGCACATTGGAGGGCACATTTGGTGAAAGACGATAGAGACAAGCGGCAGCCTGACGTGCACTTAGGAACCAATTGAAACTCGAACCTGTGCTTGCGATGGGTATGCAGAGGTGGAGGCAGGCGTTTGTAATCTGTGCGCCAAGTCTGTAGTGTATTCGGCTTGCATACACTTTTTCCAAGGGTTAGGCCGGATTTCCGCGAAGATGGGATGAATCAGATGCCTAGTAGGGTTGCGTGAAATGAGCAGGAATACTGTCTGTATGTGGGAACAGCATAGACAGCTTGGGATGTTAAGAGAAACGGTAGAGTAGCAAGGGAAGTGACGCACGTTGTATCTGCAAAGTGGCACTCGTTGTCTGCAGTGTATGCAACATGGGCTCCGTTATGAGGTCTGCACCTTGTTCACTGAAGGCACATCCAGTTTTGTGGCTCTCTTCAGCATGTGCGTTGGCCTTTTCGCAGGGTTCTTCTGTTTGCACAGTTGATGGGCAAAAGTGATGCCATGATATGATGCGTGCGTATTTCCGCCTATAGTTGAGTAGAGAGGTGGAACCCGACACAGGGCTTTTACAGAGCGGCTCCGGAAGTGTGCTTATCACCTTTTTGTGCTCATGCAAAAAACCTTGGGCTCTTCAAGGCGTTTGCGTTGTTTGCCTGTAGAGTCATGCAGCAGGTGCAGATACTCAGGTCCTGTACTTGGGAACAGTCGTGTTTTTGAGCTGCTGGCTAACTGCCGTTAGTAGAGGTTTTCCATAACTTCTCCGGCACATATACATGGCGCAGCAATGCGGAAGCCGGATTTTTAACCTTGCAGTTTGGTGTTGCAGCCGGTGTGCAGTTTTATAAGTCGATGGATCTATGTCTCCATAGACCCACTGCTTAAGGCTTGGCAACCACTTCCACACCTGCAAAGGTCTCACCTGCTGCTTTCTTCCCAAATGGTGTGTACTCAGTGGGTGGTTGGAAGGAATCTGTCTGTTGCCTGCTGACTGTAGCGTATAACTGCAACGGCTGCAGGTAGCTGCATTCACTCTGTGGTGGCTTCACTGGAAGTGCTGAGGAAACGCTAATAGGCAATGCAAAGGTCTGAGCCAGACTTGCTATTTTTAGCGCTCGAACAAATTCTAGGCTTAGCGTCAATGCGTTGCTATTGCTTACACCTGCGGGATGGGAGAACGATTGACAAGCTTTTTGAATGGAGTGTTTTGCGATACGGGCGGACTATACGGTTTGAACGTGGGTAGCTAAAAGCGCAGTTTTGCAGATTCTGCTTGTTGGAGCGGTCCAAATTTGCAGGAAGTGTGTTCGGCAGTACCGGGCTTCCCGTGTAAACTTTGGAAGGTGTGGATATTGTTGCAAATGTAAGCTCGGCAGTCGTCAGGAACGTGGGAGGCAGATTCAATGGACATTTGGTTCATTGCAAAGTGAAGGTGTCTGCGCCATTCTTAAAACGCACTCGACATACACTACCGCAGTTGCGTATTTGGTTTCTCTAAAAGCGTGCGCCCATACATTCGGATCCTATGCAACGGACGCTGCTGCACCAGATTGGTGATGTGAGGGCACTTCTGTTAAATGCACCTGTACAATTGTTCCGCCGGTGCGCACTATCCTACGTAGACGCGAAAGCGTTTTGTGTGTTTTCAATGGTCTGTGATTGAAGAGCGTGTGTTGAGAAGTGGCACATCGGTTTTTCGCCGATAGCCACAAACAGACGACCGCGACACAAGTGCAGGTGATGGGATTTTGTGTTGGCGCATGCGAGAGGACGTAGCACCACGGGACAGAGATTTTGTGTTCCTCGTTGACTCTACTGCTATGCACAGGGCGTGCGTACCAGCGTAGTTGTGCTCATAACTGTTGCACACATTTGACGATCGCAGACATAACTGTCTGCGATCGTTAAATGTGTACGCAAGCTGGTTCTTGTACATACAGAAAACGTATAAAGGATTGACGCACAGTGGATATGAGAGGGTCTGTCGGTCACGTTTTGTGCTTGTGTCAGTCAGGACCAGCAAATGTTCTCCTGCATCTCTGATTATTAAGGCTCATGGCACGTTGAGTTGCAGTGTGCATGCCTCTGCGCACGCGCACCTGAGGTGGTGATTACCGGTGGCCTGTATGCGCACATGCGCAATATACTGCCTTGTTTTCAATGATATCTGCTGCACCGAGTTGCTGAGCAACGGAGTTAGCAGTGCAGTGGGGATAAGGAGGGGCTCTACGGGATCGGAACGAGGTACTGGTCTTGGCACAGATTTGACTGCGCGACGCACCGTTGCGCGCAGCCCCAAGCTCGCCATATGCTTCTCCGTTGGTGGCACCCAGCATATAGGCGGCTGTGGCGACCACACGTACGTGCCAAAACAGAGACAACCGAGTACTGATGTTCATGGCTGGTACCAAGTTGTGTTCTTCCGTAGTTGGTGATGCCTTGCGTTCGCTTACCAGAATTACCCTGTGCCTCTCTGTTTGGTCTTTCACGGGATGAATGGACGATTCGCACGTTATGCTCGTTGACGAGTGCTCGAAATGTTTGTGCTTGCAGCTTGTATGTTGAGCTGTGACAAGCCCTTTTGCTACCAGACTAGGCAGGCCGAAACTGAAATTGTTTGCTGCGGCTTTTCTATGTGTGCCCGTTCGGAGCCTTGTTCGTGAACAAACGATGATGTGCCGCTGTTCAGCAGTGTGAGGCATCCTTGGGGCGTGACGTGCAGCTGGATGGTGGCCGTAGCAGCAATGTAGCAGTTGACTATTTGCTTACGGCTTAAGGGTGGCAGATGTGTACGGTGCGATGGCGTTGTTGCGCTGCACCTGAAACTCTAAAGTGTTGTGTTTCGCTCCGAATGGCTTGGCAATGTCGTGGAGCGCGCTGGCTGGGGTACACGGCTGCTTTCGTGAGCTGACGCCAGTACTCTCTGTAGGCTCGCTGCTGGTAGTTGGCTGCGCCTTCCGGAAAGCGGACCTGAAGCCCTTGAAGTTTTGTGTATTCTGAAGGTCTTCCTATGAGACTTGCACTTCGAGCAATTGTGGTCAGGTGTTAGCGTCCATGACCAAGGGTTCTGCATGGTGAGGCTGCATGATGGACATGCCTTGGCGACACTGTGCCTCCATGTATCCTTTAGTGCCAGTGTTTAACGTGCTAGTGCCGGCGACACCGCTGTAGCCAATGCTGTTGAGACCACTGCACCTTCTAACGGTCTATTCCGATTAGTTGACAATTTTCCGCATGAACCTATAGCTTGCTGTGTTGATGTGTCGCAGCATTTTCGTTCCTCCAGCAAGTGTGATGATGGGATGATTTGCTGACTCGCTTGGAAACACGTATCTTTCTGCACGGCTTGGTGAGGCGCTATGTATATAGTTTACGGGTGTGTCCCCCGTCGAGAAAGGACTTTCTGGGCTGTGAAAGCACGTGGATGGGCAGTTGTTGGTGCATATGGGTGTCCATAAGCTCCGTCTGAGGCCAGGCAGCTGAATGCACCCGCCCATGGTTGGTATTAGCGTTGCGCGCGTTCCATTAGTCGGCTACTCCAAGCTTTTGACAAGCTTTCCCCGCGTTTCTGTACAGGTGAGCAATGAACGCGAATGGTCATGCTTGACTAGCTATTCCATGGGGCTGTGACCGTGTTGCAAGGACTCACTGGATGAGGTTGAGTTTCTCTGCTTTGGGGATCCAGATTTGTCGTACTGTCTGCTGAGAAGAACGCCGTTTTCAGTAGCCGAAAGTCTTGTTCCTTCACAAACTAAGCCGCAAGCCGAATGTATTTAGTACTCAGTCTGTATTGTTATTGCTAACCGCTGATGCGGTTTTGCAATCGCAGGAGTAAATGCAGTTGAATACAAAACTGCAATGGGTGCAGATAATGATATATGCGTTGGCGTGCACCTCGTACCACGTAAGGATGCCACTACAGAAAAAATAGTGTCTACCCACTTTCCACTGCACGCTCTTGGGAATCCACTTCGACGTTACCCCCAGGTGATCCCACCTAGTGTTTGCTACTAGTGTGGCGTTTATTATCTTTTCCGTTTGCATTCCAGCATTGTTTGATCCGTGTATGCTCTGTAATATGGTGGCACCATCGCTGTTTGTGAGGTATGCTTGTTGAGGAACGCTTGAATTGTTGGTGTGTGCAGCAAGTGCGTTTGCGATGAGGCAGACTGCTCTGCAAGCTTACTTGGCTGCCAGAGTTGAAGGGTTTCGTGTGGCGTGTGTAGGTGCTCCCTAGAGTGATGTATGTGCAGATGGGGGCATCTGACGCTCTTCAGCAACAGAGATTGATGAACACTTGACAATTTTTTAGAGGCCCTGAGGGGAAGGAAATAACGGCGAAGGCGCGTGGGGGACTTTCTGTAGCCCCACGGCTCTATCGTAAATTGCTCCGTGTCTCCAACCTCTCAAACGGCGAGCATGAATGGTCTTTTCAGTTGGACGTTTTACATAGTACTGCAGCTTTTAAGGATTAACGGCGCCTCTGAGGCCTTCTTTCACATATTGCGTCTATCTTTTTGTGGCACGTAGCCGAGTGCGAGGTGACTTGGTTGGGCGCCTCCTGAAGCGTTGAAGTGTCGCGCTAGGAATTAAGTTGTCTGGGATGTGCTGGGTGGCTGGCTTGAAGGCTGCCGGAGAGAGTTACAGCGACGGCGAAACTATCGACGGTATCGCTGCAGCCTATTGGCTTTCCGTCGCTAAACTAAACCTGAAATGCGTGGGAGTTAGCGGCATTCGATGCACCGCACGGTATGTAGTTTTTAATGATCAAGCTCAATGTGCATCATGTTCAGTACACATAGAGAACCCAGTTAGGCCATCTCGTTGCTGGTGCTACCTTACGGCTGTTGCTGACTACGCGCGACTTCTTTGTACCCCTGCATGATCTCGTCGAATTTTAAAGTACGGTGGTATATTCCAAGTGTGCACGCCATGCCCGTTCCAGGATTGCATGCTCAGTGCCCTAGCACGGAGTGTGTTTGAATGTATCTGGGATGTTTTGCGGCCTTCTCTATTGCGCCAGCAGGTGGCTAGGCTCTGAAAAGTTTCCTTACTCGTCCCAGAAGATCGTCGCACGGCAGGGAGACACGAACAGTTTGTCTGCAGTGAGCAGAAAGCCTCTACGGCAACTTGCTGGCGCAGCGTTAGGTTTATATTGGTATATTTGGACAAAATACAGGTGTATGAATTACCGCGGGTTAAAGTGGTTAGGCTGTTGATCGCCTCTGTATCCGAGCAAGGCTGTACATATTCGTTCATGTATCACTAACGGAATAGGCGGCTGATACAGTTCACGGTTGGGCAGGTTGTCGCATCGTGCACCAACATGTGGCATTTGGCGGACATGTGACACCTACGTACACACGTACAAGTGCACCGGCTATCCAGATGACCTTTCCAGGCTTGTTATGCAGGGTTACCGGGTGCGTGTCTTCTTTGGGATGCGGACATGACATGACAGGGTTTGAACATTGTCGTCGCTCGCAGGCTGTATGCTGAGATGTGGAAGCTCACCCTGTTAGGTTCAGGCTGACTTGAGTGCTCCTCAAACGCTATGTCGGTTGAGGGTGCGCCAGTGCGCATTCTAACGCGTGTCCAGAGGACTGATGCCGCTTTGCCGCATTAACACAATGCACCAGGTTATTTCAGTAAATGTCCCCATAAGCTGTGCCAGGCCATAAGGTGCACGTTCTAGTTGCGTGCAGCATGTATGCAGAAAAATGCCACACGGGTTCGACGGCTGACAGGATCAGATAGGAAATGCTCAAGCTGTGGGGGGCTGTGTGGGATACTTTTAAGTTAAATGAGTTTGTGGCTTGCGCAACATATATGAATGTCTGTTGACACAGAAATGAGAACATCTGCATGCGTTGCATGCACTATTGTGCTTATTTTTGTGACCCTATTTCAGTGTATCACCGTTTGTGAGTGTACGCGCCGTGCCGCCGTGCGGAATATATATATATATATGTTTCACGCGCGATTGGCTGTGGTGCCAATGCGCTGCCCTCGCAGGCGGCGTTAGCCGGTATGTTCTGCACCATGTTTGGTGCGTATGGTGCTTACAGTGCAATGACATGCGTCCCAGGTAAGCAGTTTGTGCGATCGTCGCTGGCAGAGAGTAAGTTGAACTGTGTTAGCTATAGTTGCCAGTTTCTAAGGCGACATGAAGGCTCCACCAGTTGTGTGCCAGTTGTGAGTGTGTCCGCACGTATCCTGATGAACATAAAGGATAGTAGATGCCGCTGTTGCCCGCTAAGGTGAACACAGTGGGCCAGACTGTTTTACAAGGTCGTTAGTGTTTACCCCAGCCACCGGTTGTGTGCCGTTGTCGTATGTTGTGTGTGAGACAACCCGCTCTAGCGTCGCATGCACGCGTGTTAGTTAGAAACGTGAGCGCGCTTGAGCTGTCGGCTGTCTGCTGGTATTAGGGTAGTGTCTGTGGTATATTTTTACGTGCCTAGCGTGATCGTTACGAGACCATGGTTGTTACCATGTGACATGCATAGTTGCGTGCATGTCAATTGGTTGGAGTGGCAAGGATTAGCGTGCAGACGAGGATGCGTGCGGTCGGACAGATTTGTGTATATATAGTTCGGCGTGGAACTCAAGCAGCGCCTTCCCCTATTGTGGCGTGCCAGTCTACTGCTTAGTTGTTGCGCAACGTGCCGTCCGGGCACTTCGTTTCCCTGCGTCTTGCAGTTCGTGCTCCTTGAGAGTTGCAGGAGTGTTGATGATTGCAGATAGTGGGTTGCATTATGCGGAGCGGCGTTGCTGGCTGGCTACGTAGCAGAGGTGCATTTGCTCGCTGTTTTAGGTGTTGCCTGTTTCGCGGTCGCGTTTGTGGATTCCTGCACCGGGCTATGCAATAGCCTGTGGCTCACAGGCATGGGCATTTCCTCTTCATGCTGTCCCTACTGATACAACCGACGCGTGCTTGCAGCGAGTAAGTTAAGCTGTGGCAAGACCCTTCGCGTTCTGATTACGTAGTCTGGCGCCGGTCGTGAAGTTGTGTTGTACAGATGTGTTCGGCTGATAAGCTCACGCACCCAATGGGAAGGCCGTTGCTGTCACTACGCAGGCTATAGAGAAAGTCACTTTAGCACTTCATTAGACCCTGTGTATGTTTCGGATGTTGGAAGCCGTGGATGACTTGCACAAAGAGCCATCGCGTTTGTTTGTGTGCATGCAACCATACACGTCAGTGTGCACCGCTGAGTGCTCGCTTTATTGGCAGCCATCCGTAGTAAAGGCCTTCTAAAGCATCCTTATACTCGTTTAGTATTGTGCCTAATGAATGCTGACATGTTATTCTGTGCACTTCCTTGGTTCATTGGAATATATGATACAACGGAAGTGCGACGCCATACTTGTACTGCGTTTGGGTCTAAGCTCGTCTACACTTTAGTTCTAGGCTGACGCATGCGGGTATGCGATCGTACGACGGTTAGTCGGTGATTTCGAACGCGCTGGGGCGTGTGAAGCAACATAAGCTAATGTGCTAGCAGTGCAGGACAGGTGGAGCTGTCAATGGCACCTGATAGGTGGCGGCCAATGACCTCCGTATATGTGTGTGACTAGCTCCCCGAGCCAACGAACCAAACGCCAACGGTCAAATCCGCAAAGAAGCTCTTGTCTCGCGTTTTTAAGCAAGGCACCTGCAATAAGAATCGTAACTGCACTTTGGTTTTATGTATCTACGTGCAAATAAACACTGTGTTAAAATGCTATCGTTAAGTGCTTCTGCGTGCTGCAGAATTAAAACGACGCTTTTGGGTTGTCTGATCGTGTTCTTCGGATTTAAAGTTTGGAGTACATGGGTGTTCGTATATACGATTTGAGCGTTGTAGTCTCTGCATCTTGTGGTGTCCGAAAATATGTTGAGTTATTTGGGGGTAATAGCGTCGAGTATGGAAGCCGGGTTGCTTGTACAAATTGCTACTCTACTAGGTGCTAACACTTTGTGCTCTCGGCGCGCGTTTAAAATGCACATGGTTGTCTAACATCCCCGAATTGGATTACAAACTGTTGCGCCTATTCACATGTATTGGATAGAAGGGGTGCGACGCCTGAGCTATTGAGTTTTTCTCTGTCAACGGGCGGCTGCCCAGATCTGTTTCTGCTTGTTCGTTAATATACGTAGCCTTGGTGTGGCGGGTTTTCTTTGCGAGTTTTGTATTTAAGTGGTTGGCTGGACGTATGCGGGTGCATATGTATACGCATGAAAGGCCTGATGCCTCTGACACTTAAAGAATGGGCCAATATCTTGCAGTAGATGAATATGCAGCGCATTATACACCACCCTCTCCGTTTATTTGGACGGGCAAGTGGTTGAAGCTGCACCTCAGGGACGGACAGAGAATAACTCGGCAGGAAGTAATCGTGGATGGAGTCGGTATTCTGCAGTTCAGCTTACTTGCTCGTCGGCAGCGGAACAGAGGTGGCGAATAAACGCTATTCTCCATGGTCCGACACGGAGTCTAGGAGTAATACTTGGTTGAAGTATTGGCTTTCGGCTGTCTGTTGACATCTATCCTCAAACTGACGAGGAAGGCCTGTTTGTTTCCGTAGGTGGCGATTGTGACGTCAACGAAAAAGGATGAATTCCCATATATGTCGTGGGGATCGTCCAGAGAGTCCGTTCCGCCGTAACATTGATTTTGGTTGTGCGACTTATGTTGGCCCATAAGATTTGGGTTGTAGGTGGGCAAGCGCGATAACATACAAGGCGGTTGCACGTGTGTTCCCTCACGGCGCACCTAGGAAGCTCAATGAGTCCTTGAGGCTGTCGTTCGCGGCCGTTCTTGCATGGTGTATGTTGGTAGCACATGAGGCGATCCCACAGACTTATGCGTCTGCAAATTTGCAGTTAGCCGAGTGTACCGCCAGCTTGAATGGCAAAACGATCTCCATAGGTTTATAGGTTTTGCTGACAGTATCCGCCGTACGCGAGCGACGTGGGATGGTGTATGCACGCAAATCATATGTTTCTAATTGTGTGCTGTCCGAAAAACTCTACGTGCCGCTTGGATTCCAATGACATGGGGGGGCTGTGCTTGCGCTGAAAATGCTGTGTTGAGCATTGCAAGTTACACGGTATGGGAAAATATTGGTTTAGCTGCATTCGATGCATGCTACGAGTACTGTTAGTGTCTACAGAGACTGTGGAGCGGCCCTGCTGAGGCTGGTGTTTACGGGTGCTGGTAACGGTGGCAGTAGTACACTAGAGGCAGGTAGAGGCTAGCCATGCACGGTAAGGTTGGGGGAAACGCATCGTGGCAGAAAGCCGCCGTTGTGCGCACCCTAGTGCGGCCGACAGCGAATGTATTTCCCGAGGTAGCTTGCGCGGAGTTGCTTCGGCACAAGCGCCTTCTTAAGTCGCTTTGTACTGGCGTTTTGTCCAGTTTTGGAATTATTTTGTAGTATTGCTAAGTTTATATGTAGCATGAAGCACTGGCATGAATACAGGATTCACATGCACACACACAAATGAAGGGCTGGAAGCGTCTGGCACTCTCAGGTTGTGCATTGCTGCAGGATGTTTGTACTGGGGTGCCTGAGCGACCAGCGAGCTGGTATGGTGGCGTGCCAAAAGTATCGATGTACGGAACTCGACTGCAGTGCACAGACGGTAGACGCTGTTGCCGCTTAGCCTATGAACAATGCGCGACGCGGATTCAAGAGATCGATTGTGTTTGTTGCCTTTCGCCATTCCACGTTGTATTTGCACGTTTCGCGCGAAATATTCAAGCACGTGGATGCAGCGCCACCTTACCCAGGGAACGGATCACGGGCTTCATCTGTTGCTCGATTTTCATTACTTAGTGTTTGGCCATAGTCTTTTAAAGGCGTGTATGTGAATGACCGGCGGACGCGAATGGCCAACTTCACTTAAGAGTTTCGTGGGGGAGCCTATACGCCCTATACGCCACTGGCCTAGTCGTATTCCCAGTAGAGATTATTCCTGGGATCTGTACATTTTCAGTGCTACTAAGTTTTGCCTGGATGGGACGGCGTCACGCATTATGCTTGGTTTGGCGTTGAAAAGTGGGTGCTTGTAGCGGCTTCAGCAGTAAGCTTCTGGCTGCGATTAAGACAATGCGTGGGGTTGGTGCCGAACGTGGAGCGCACCCTGCGGAGGCAGAAGTGAAGTGCTGCAGTGCGGAGCCGCGCAGATGCATGTAGATGCTTGACGTTCGTTTGGTTCGTGGTGTTGCCACTGTTGGGGTGTGCATCTTGTGCCGAGATAAGGGATGCGAATTCCTGTTGGTTACAGCGAGTATGTGGAGGCGCATCACGGAACTACCGTAGCTGGGAGAGCGATAGAGAAGACGCCGCTTTTTCCTTGAGGGGAAGAGCCAACAAGGAGAGGCGGGGAGAACGCAAACAGGCTAGGAGTTGTGGTTAGCCCGTGAACTGTGCAGTATGTTGGAAAATGTGCCTGCCTACTTCTTTTTTCCATTTTTGGATTGCGATTGTGCCCCTCCTGTTCAACTGGCACTCGTCGAAAAGCGCGATTGTTTGTAGTGAGCGGGAAATGAATGCTTGACACGTTTTGTCAGTCTCTGTTTGCTCCAGCTCCTGTTGCTGGGCAAATCGTGCACACAAGCAAATGGCTTCGTCCTAGCAGCCCTGTGGCCCTGTACGATGGGGATAGAGCTGTCCTTCCACTCCGGCGAGTTCATTGAATTGTTGGAAAATTGCCAGACTGCCTCAGGTGGCTAAATCGGCAGTGACGTGGCGTAATAGCGGACAGAGCTTTGGACGCGGCTAATCATGAGTAGCGCTTGAAAGACGTTTTATTTTAGGAAGCACCAAGAGTTGCAGTGATGCGGCTATGCCAGGGACTTTTGCGTGGTGGTTTGCTACTATCATTTCTGAATTATATTCTGCAAGTTCCAGGTGGAATTGGCGGAATCTATTTCTTCGTGTGCCTTACTGTGCCGAATGCGCTTTATGGCCACCCGCGCGCATTTTGGATATTGCATTTCTTGGAAGGATGCAGATGGTTTTTGCTTTCAGCGAGTGTGTTGAATGGTTCGGTTATGTTTCACCAAACGACTGACCGCCTGACTTCTAAACGTTGCAGTAGTAGGGAGGTAATGCACGGTGATGTATCCGCGGCTGAGAAAGATACCTTTTTGCTGAAGCTGCGCATCCAACTGGTATTTCCGGTGGGTGCAGGAGGCGCTTTTATTGTGGGCGTCTTCCTCTGTGAACCCTTGCTAATTGCGCACCAAGCACGTATTCGTTCCGTTGTGCAGCCACGCACCTGCAAGCATTCGTGTGTAAAAGAAGATGAATGCTTGGGTTGTAGTGCCAAACAGCTGCACGCATTCGTGTAATGCGGGTTGAAGAAGATGAATTATTGAGTTGTTGATAGTGCACGTAGTAAAATGGATTCCATATGCACGCCTCCAAGCCGATCTGGAACAATGCCACCTTTGTTTCTATCCCACCACTGCCCTGACCCCACTTCCTGGCCTCTACGACCCTCACCACGACCCTATCGTCGAGCGCACTAGAAACTTCGACGGTCGCCTCCTTTCCCCCGACCACCCCCACCGCCGTAGCCACCTCGGCGTCGCCCTTACTGCCCCCTCTGAGTCCACCTCCTCCCCTCATTGGGACATTGGATTTAAGGAGGGGAAAGCGAAAAAGCCCAGACGCCAACCGGAGGAGAGGAGGGACAGCCCCTGTTCTGAGGGCGCCGATGCCCTCTGACCGAATCGCATGCAATATTCGGCCAAATTGTTTCCGCATCCCTAGTAAAACAAGCTACCAGAAAGATGACAGCTTTTAGTTGAGTCGCTTCCTAACTTCCTGGCGTTGTGCAGCAGCAGCTGGACTCATAATGGATGTGTGCAGTGGCCCTACCGTTTCGAACGCTAAGAAGTGGGTAGCTTTCTTCGGTGGGTATTGCGGGACTGTGCTGCCATCACAATTATCTTGGCTCATTGTGTGTCTCGTTTCTTTGACGCACGATGACCTGGAGTGAGTACGCAGAAATGTGGGCGCCCCCAGCACGTAGGTTGAGCTGTGACAGCCTGTTTTCCTTTCCGTTTAGAGCCGGATGTTGGTATCGTTGCAGCGTATACTCTCTGTGTCTTCACAGGCCTACGTTGACTGCAAAGCGACCTACGTCGACAACAGATGCAAAGCTGCTCGTTAGTTGTATCGGACTATGTGCGTTAGGCTCTACACCCGTTAGCCTCCGTTTCCGTAACCATTAGTATTTTTGCACATTGCAAGCATGCGATATAGAAAGCGATAGGGAACGCTTGCATTCCCTCCTGTGGTAGGCGAAAGAATTTAAGGCTATAGTGGTCAATTGTTGGACCATAACAGCTTGGCATGCTACGCCTTGCCCACGATGCTTAGGCAGCTGGGCATGGATGTGGATTTCCACTCAGCAGAACTGCACTTGCCTGTGGCGCTGAAAAATAATGTTCACTCGGCTTTGATGAGTCTCTGAATGGAGGGTGCAAGCGGAAACAGTCGTCCTTGCAGAGTTCTGTATGTGGCTGTAGATGCGTAGAAATGTGAAGCAGAATGTGCGTTGCAACGAGTGGCTATGGGCACCGCACTGTGAATGGCTTTGCTGGAGTGGTTTGTTTGAATTTCGGACCCATTGGGAGTTTGAAATAGACCTGAACACCCGGTTGCAGCAAGCGGCTGCCGAACAGTTGCAAAACCCTCGGCTTGCAGCGAGTATGTGAAGCCCTGACCAAGGGTTTCGCTAGTATGCAACATTACTCGTGTCTGCCTTGGTTTTTTATTAGGCATTCAGGTTTTATATAGAAGTTCCAGGCGACTAGTTGATGTGGCTTGCTGTCGCCGCTTGAGGTATGAAACATTCACAGGATTTTTTCTGTAGTTTGCCAGTGGTAGTGGCTCTCTGCATGCCCGGGAACTAACTAATTGCCGTACAAATTGAGCTTATGTATGGAAACAGGCACAGCGCGGCCGTGTTGACCTATTGACGCTGGGAACAAGGTAGTTCGAGGTTCCCTCCAATATGTGACAGGCCCAAGTTAGCCGTGTACCGTACTCTGCGGGATGGATCGCACTGCAGCGCATCTGCTGTACGCTCAGGTGCGTAGCGACGACTGCATTTCCCAATTAGAACAAACTTTGCCCGTAAACGGCAGTGCCGAGCGTCGCGTTTAGTGTACATGGCTGGGAAGACTCAAATATTTGGTGTAGCTGCAGTTGCAGTGGGTTGACAGCAAGACAGATCTACCTCTGAGTAGGTATGGCCTGCGCAGCTTGGTAGGAACGCGGCTAAAACGTTTCGAGCAGGGGCCCTTTTCCACAGCGGAGCCTAGCGTATCTGTGGCCAGGCGTAGCGCGCGGAAACAGAAGAACCGTCCGAAACGTGTCTTGGCAGAAAGCAATTACTTTGCAGTGTTTGTACGAGGCTGTGAATTGCCATTGACGATTGCGTCCACTGCGTATATTGACTTCACCTTTTCTGAAGGGCCTGCATTGCAGCTGCGTTTGAGATGCAGATTCGCTCCACAGTTTTAGTGGGTTGGGCGGAGTCACACAACACGACTCCGTGTCTTGCAATTAGTGGTCCCGACTTACTGGTGCATGCAGAAGGTGAGTTGAGTGGTGCCACGATTTTTGTTGAATTATCGGGTGTACGCAATGTATCGGGCGCATTTGCAAGCTGTCTGTGGCACCGGCATTTCTGTCGAATAGCATAAAATGCATCTACTCAGAATGTGTAGTTAGCGCGGAACTCGGAAAGCGCGTGGCCATGTGCAACCTTAGCCGCGTCTGTCGAAGTCCGTACCTTCACATGCCCTCCAGTGCCAGTGTGGGGTGGCTACCGAAGTTTCCGTAGCTTTCTGTATTGCTGTACGAAGCATGCAAAGCCCGGTAGGATTTGCCTGTGGAGGCAGGTAGCATATTGCTGGCGCTGGTGTATGCCAAGCTGTTGCGTGATTTTTCGCCTGCGTGCAAAGTGAAGAGAGAATTTGTCTGGCACTGTGCAAGGTGCTTGTCTCTAATAAGAGCGCAATGAAAAACAAGAAAACCGAAAATTTTATCCGCAGGATTGTATACTATACAGTAGGCATTTCCAACTGCGCTACTTGCGACATTGGTCTAGTTTGCGTCCGTTGTTTATGCAGTTCCGCATACCATGTGTGAAACTGCTAAGTCTATAAAGCATCTTCATTCTAGTGGGCTATGCAATAAATTGCGTGTACTCAAACTTCTGATCACTGCCGCGCGAAAATGGGGTAGAACAAGTGCGTAGTTTGGGGCTGTCTACGGTGTGTTTACAGCAAGGCTGAGCTGCCCGCAGTGGTCAAGGGAAGAGGGGTGATGCAAAGCGATAACATTATACTCACTGGTGCAGATCCGGCTATAGGGGGAGGAGTGGATAGCCTTCCAGCGTGAAATTATTGCAATAGTAAACCGTAGTTTTGCATGCTGTTCCATATGGATATTTTCAGTTATTGGCGGTGGCTTTTTATTAATTTTTGGCTACCGTTATATATTTGGCTAGTGGTGAAGAGACTGGGGTGTCTCATAGAATTTGCTTTTCTTTAGCCTCCGCACTGCGTTGTTTTGCAAGTGCTTCTAAGGTTTCCCCGGTTGATTTCGCTGAATTCGCTGGTGGTTGCAGACAGTGGGCTGACGCACAACACGGTGCATCGCTGGCTCTGTGGGCGTTGTTGTAGTCGTTGCCGCGGTGTGGGGGATGCGCAAGTATACTTTTAGGGTTGCTTCATCGCACAAAATTTGAACTGTAGTCTTACGCTATGGTGTGTGTTCTGCACAATGCGTTTGCAGAACTGTATTTTGGAGGAGCTCTTTCCGATCTTGCCCTGGAAGTATAATATGAATGTGGATATCGAAAAGCTGTCCTCATCTACTGGCAATGAACTCGTCATGCGAATAATTCAACGTTGTTTACGCTGGTCAGTGCACTGCGGGCTAGGGGCTAGGAGCCACATGGCCCGCGCAATTGGAAATCGAGTCTGTGTGCGTCTTCCAAGGCGTCCGCACTACTTGGAAAGGTTTGGGATGCAAAACGTTCCGAGGGTGGTTGATTTCGCTTGGGCGTCAACACAGGAGATGACTTCTTAGGACGTGTCCCCATGGAAGGCCGAATGATCATGAATGGAATGCTCAGCGAAACATGTTGTAGTGCTCGTGATCTAAGAGAGTGTGTTGAGCTGTGGGGGAACGTGACTAGGTGACGGCAGCCTTGTTCCATCGATACCTTGAAAAGGAGCTTGTGGTAAAAGATAAGTAGGCCCAGTGCTCTTAGCGGGATGCATAAACTTAGTAAAGCGCTCTCTAACAGTGCAAGCAGCACAAACTACGAGTCTCCTGTCGTTCACCGGCGTGCACTGCCGTTAAGGATTTCGCACGCTTGGATTAGGCTTCTTGTTAGGACGTCGGAGAGCTAGAGAGCTTCACACGTAAGAAAGAAGAAGATGAAATGCCTCATTAGATGCTTGTCAGTGCGAGCGAGAGTTCATTGGTCTTTCTTAAAAATCTCTGCATATGGGGCAGTCTTTGCGAAGGCTCTTCGTGGAGCTGTGTCCCCTTAACAACGATTCAATGAAAATAGCAAACAGCCTATCGGGTACATATCCCTTCGTGCATGCCTGCTTGTGCTGTGCCGGATGAAGATATATATATATATTTCTGTGTAAGCGCACATTTCCTAGGTTATTTGAGTATGGCTTTGTGCGGCTGAGAGTCTCGAGGTACTTGCGATACTACTGCGTTGGAAGTACAATATACGTTTATGGAGTTGCTCCACTCTGCTTGAGTTGCTCTTCAATAGGTGTGTTGCGGAGGTGCGAGCACTTTTTGCTCTCCACATGGAGCCTGAGGTCCGTACATCTTCTTTCAAAACTGAGAGTCTAACGTTTAGCAGTTAGGGACTGTGGTTGACTGTTGGCTTCTCTCTTTAGACTGGTACGCTATGGAGTGGAGTCTTGCGAGAGGGAGCGTAGTAGTGTGATTTGAACATCTAGCAAGTAGCCAGTTGCGAAATGCTGGGTCCAGCTTGTGCGCCAAGCTACAACGGGATGGTTGGGTGGTCCACGTTGTCAGCCAAAGGTTTGTGTCTTCCTGCACGAAGTGCCTGTATAGGGTACAACGAGGGAAGTAAGTCCCCTGTGCGAGAAATATCAGCGGTTTCAGACGCTATTGGTATGCAAAGGGCGCGATCAGAAGCCCATGTGATTGCTAAAGCTTTCACGCTCAAAACTGGGTGTTCAGCGGTCTTTTACTGCCCATGCTTTCTGCGAGTGTGCGCACTCGACGGAGTACGCACGGAACTCAAGCAGTGCACATTCTGTGTATCAGCACGTTACTGCGCTAACTGTTTGGCGCGAGGCAACACTACTCCCACTTTGTCTTCAATTTTAGGTGTCCTGCGAGGTGGGCAAGGTGCGATAACTATCCACGTTTTCTTGGGTTTTCAATCGGGTCGTTTGAGCTCCCCTTCGATATAAGAAACCTTCAAATCAGTAGTTGCAGGTCCTAGGCGATGGGTAGAAGTCATGCCTATATTTACAGTGTAGGGATTAAGTAACGCTGGATGAGAACTCACCGGCGTTGTGAAACCGAACGTGAGGTAGACAGAATGATTGATGTAAACGGTTGACGTGGGCTCGTCCAGTGGCTTAGGTCAGCGACGGCACCCAGTTCGGCGTTCAGTGTCGCCGGGGACAAAGAATGAATCTTTTTGTATATAGAGCAGGGACCGCAAACCCTATCGGCATTCGTGGGCTGAACGTGGATACGTTCTTGTCAATCCATATGCCACGGACTTACTGCGTTTTTCTGGGGCTGTTTTAGGTAGTTTTTGATGGGTAGAGAGCGCGTCGTGCTTTGCGCGTGCTCACCCTCCCGGGGGTTCCAGATTGTGCGTTGAGCTATAGCGTGGTGTTTGGTTGGGTGGCGTTCAAGTGCATTTACATTCTCGTCTTTATTACGCAAAACTAGGCGGTCGTACATAACGGTAGCGATACGCATTTACCTACTAAGTTCGGTGGCATTAGCGGTGGTTTACACTGTTGCACTATTTCCGTTGATTGCAGGTGAAACGACCGATTCTATGGGCAGTTGTACTCACGTACGCATGCTAGCTACAGAAGCCTGAGCGCGATTGAGCTGTTGGGCACTTCCCAGAGAATGAAGCTTTTTGTATATAGAGCAGGGACCGCAAACCCTATCGGCATTCGTGGGCTGAACGTGGATACGGTCTTGTCAGTCCATATGCCACGGACTTACTGCGTTTTTCTGGGGCTGTTTTAGGTAGTTTTTGATGGGTAGAGAGCGCGTCGTGCTTTGCGCGTGCTCACCCTCCCGGGGGTTCCAGATTGTGCGTTGAGCTATAGCGTGGTGTTTGGTTGGGTGGCGTTCAAGTGCATTTAAATTCTCGCCTTTATTACGCAAAACTAGGCGGTCGTACATAACGGTAGCAATGCGCATTCACCTACTAAGTTCGGTTGCATTAGCGGTGGTTTACACTGTTGCACTATTTCCGTTGATTGCAGGTGAAACGAGCGAATCTATGGGCAGTTGTACTCGCGTACGCATGCTAGCTACAGAAGCCTGAGCGCGATTGAGCTGCTTTGCACTCCTCCGTGCCATTCTGCGGAGTTTATCCGGTGAGGTGTTGAACAACTGGCATAGACGTCCGTGCGTCAGGGGATTCTTTGTGGAGTCGTGCATGTGCAAACATTATTCACCGCAAATGCATAGCATCTGAGTCTCTGCGCCCCAATGTTTGTAGTGCCGGTGGGAAGGTATGCAGATCCCTAGTATAAAGCGTTGCCGTCATTTTCGAATGAATGTGAGACAAGTCGGATGTCGTGCGTCTTCTCTAGACTTCCGTTGACAGGAAGGGTGTTCTTGGCTGCGGCGCGGGTGTAGAGATTTAAACCCGCTTTGAAAGGACCGCGGCGGGTGGATGATAGCAGTGCCTAGCTCGACAGCATGGTACGAGGCTATTTCTCGGCGAAAGCCCGAAGCGGATGGGCTTTTACACAGTATCAGGGTCAAGCGTCCGCTGCTTACCGCAGTATGCCAGGCATTGGCGTATAAATATTGGAGTCCCTTATTAGAAGCCGATGTTTACGGTATTCGTATTGTCAAGAGGTCTGGGCCGCTTTGTAACGTCATTTAATGTGTCTGTATTCCACGCTTATGTGCAGTTCATGCGGGCTGCTCGCTGGAAAAATTGTGGTTGTAACCAATTGCAGATTGTGTGTTGGGCTGCTACAGGACGCTTCGTTAACTGTTGGAGTAGGAAAGGGGCGGCTACAGGTGTTTGAAAAAGTTCTCTGAGTGAATGGTAATTGCTCCGTCCGTCTAGCAAATACGATGAGCTGTTACTGCTTACAGTGCGTATTTTCCGATAGTTATTCATGGTTGTTTTGTGTTGCTATTGGCGCTTCCAATATACTTCATGGTAGATATAAGCTACACATTTGACCACTCAGAAGCCTTGGCGATTTAAACACCATGTGTGGCAACCGCTCTCTGGTAGCGCTGCTCGACGGCGACGGTGACCAACACGCGAGATGGTTCATGAGAATTCGTTCAACGATAGCGCCCAGGCGGCCGATGAATGCGAATAATCTCTTTCTGGGGACTGCCTTGGGATAGCGACAGCAGGTTGAGACGAGATTGTCAAGCTGTATTGCATATGCTTGTTTCCACGCCTACTTTTTTACTTTCAGGCAGTTAGTCTGGAGAAAGCACATGATATGTATTGCCTGTCTACGAACCGCCTGTGGATAGCTGGATAGGGCTGCATTAGCAGTGTGTTGACAGCGCTCGTGCACTCCCAATACATATAAAGGGGGTAGGGGTGCACTAGTACTTGTCGTATTGGGGAGGTCGGTTTCTGGCTAGCCATGACAAGGCCCCTGGAGACGAGTGGTCATGCAAAAGCACTTCGTAGTTTCCCGTTGAGCATCGCAATGCACGGCCGTGCAGATTGTTTGACAACGGAATATTTCTGCTGGTGCGTGCGGTAGAGCTTCTGATGACACTGTTTGTTGTAGTATTTCTGACTTTCTGTGTCGTATGTATAATTGGAATTTGTGTACGGCTAGCACAGTGTGCCTCCTGTTTGTTGCACATGGCTCTTGATGATTTCAGGTTGTATGTGAACATGGGCTGGGGTGCGTTGCTTGTTGGTCGCGTAACTAGGTGGTTATTGACAGGTGAAAAGGCCATAAACACAGGTTTGTGCGCTCAGACCAGCGCCTGCTAGAGGGGTAGGTTCCAGCTGGTGCTCAGTACCAGTGAGGCGCGGCCAACATCGCGTTACTGCTGCTAGAAACCATAAATTTTAAGTTGTGTGAGTAGGCTGCTTGCGAGGGGATTACACAGTCGACTGAATGCAACACCAACAGCTAAGTGGTTTGGGCCTTCATGTCACCAAATGCCTTGTGGTAGGGGCAATAGTTCACAGTTGTTGCGTAATTCTCAGCAAACGGGAAATTCGAAGATTTTGTTATTCTTTCTGAAGGCTCCTTTTCAGGCGTTTTGCATGGAAGCATAATTAAGCTTGCGTGCAAATTTTCAGTTGCGATGCGTTAGCGTTTGCGCAGGCTTGCTTGCACAGCCCCAGATGGAGCCGGGCGTGCGTAGGAACGCGTTTGCTCACCGTTGCACATAGCATTAGGTGGATCTAGAGTTTGGTATTATTGGGCTAGGCCTGCGTTGTGAGCTTTTTGCAGGCTGCAGCGCTGGCTTACGATTGGTCGGGTAGAGGGAGTGAACGGTTTTGGGGGTTCGACCGCTGCTTTGTATGCAGTGTTTCGTGTGCATGACGTCGAATCATTTTGGGCTGGCAGCGGAAGATGGTTTTCCACTGCTGCACACGTTTGTGTTGGGCATCATACCCCGTTTGACTCCGCAGGCGCAAGCCTACGCATTAGCAATCACTGGTACTGCGGGACGTTTTGAGACTGCAACAGTAAACTGCTTGATATTCGTGCTTCGCAAGGTTTGCCATAGTTTGTTGCAGACGCTGTCATTTGTTGCAGGCTGTGTGTCGCGTTTTTGGGAGAGGTTGCCTGACAAAGCCAGGCACAGCGACTACAATGTATCTTTGTACGATTGTAGGTATATATGTACATATATACATATATATATATATATACATATATATATATATATATATATATATGTGTGTGTGTGTGTGTGTGTGTGTGTGTGTGTGTGTGTGTGTGTGTG
>HG711099.1:38601-60163 GCA_000499725.1 Eimeria brunetti
ATGTAGCAGGGAAAGCAGTGATACTGCGGCAAAGCGAAGTGTACTGAGGCAGCCAGCGTGTCTGGCTTGTTTTTGTCGCCTTGGCTAAAATGTTCGTGCTGCCTACATTTCCATGCAGCCATTGGGTGCAGCCGTGCGAATCCACGTGAGACAGGGGGACGGCGTACGTGAGCTGCTGAATGTCACGTTGACTTAGCTGGGGCTAAAGTGTATGGTGTTACCAACTGGAGCAGCCGATTATAACGATTCCTCGAGAAAAGTGGACAATGAAAACCTGCTTTAGCGCGGACATCCATATGGCTTCACCTTTGATTCACGGTCGGGCGTTAATAGTCTCACATTAAAACCAAGGCGAAGTTTGCCTATCCCCAGTTCCAGCTCGTTGGGACTGGGGATAGGCAGACTTCGCCTTGGTTTTGAAGACCCCGTCCGCCCACGTTCACCGCCCAGATCTACGTGCAACCAGGGGTATCCTACAAAGCCACGTTTCAGCTATGCTGAGCAGAGAACTTAATACTCACAGAAAATCCTGCTCTGTCGCACCAGTGCTATTTCAGAGCCTGACGCTGATGGCGCTCCAGATCCTCGGTGCGAAATGCGAGAGACGGCAGTTTTCACAGTGGCAACTGTGCCAGGAGCACCACTTGAAACGAGAGATAGTACGGTGGAAACGCTTAGGAAGCATACACCGTTCTTCTCGTTATATAAGCACTTGATTAGGAAACCG
This sequence comes from Eimeria brunetti, assembly GCA_000499725.1. Taxonomy (NCBI): domain Eukaryota; phylum Apicomplexa; class Conoidasida; order Eucoccidiorida; family Eimeriidae; genus Eimeria; species Eimeria brunetti. Next base: position 39,329 of record HG711099.1, read on the forward strand.
CTGAATTGAATACCGCGAAGTTGCAACCGTGGATTCAATAGAGTCCCCTTACTGTGTGGGCGCATGATGCTTGCTGTAGGGCGTGTTACAAAGGCCTCGGGGTGCGGGCAGCCTCTAAAATTGAAAAGGAGGATATCTCGGAAGTCGCGCGCCTAGCGGACTGCGTCGATTTGCTGTGGCAGTTTCAAGCAACAGAAAGCGCATGGTCTCCCCAGTGTATACGCACAAAAAGCCGGCAGTCCTTTCACGTGTAGGCTCAAGGTGACTAACTTCGTAAATTGGAGCATATGATCTGATATCTCTTCTCCGCTGGGTACCCTTTCTATCCTACACGAAAATGAGCAGTGGCTACGTAATCCTATTTCCTTTGAGTGATTGTATAGTCGATCCAACAAGATATGTTGTAGAGGTATGAGCCGGTGAATAACAGCTGCAGTCACGCAGGGCAGGCTCAGCCATACATATCATGCAGGGCAGGCTCAGCCATACATAATCACTCGTTACCGCGTTCCTCGTAGTCGTTTGCAACGGCCCTACAGCATGCGAAATACGCGAATGCACTCACTAACTTCGCCCAAATGTATAATATTGCGAGGACGTGCCGAATTGGTCCAAACATTTTTTTGGATTGCTGAGCCTTCTACTGCATTTGGGCTGTGCCCGGTATAGACGGCATACCACACGTTTGCAACGTTGAGAGCTTTTATCGTGTTCGTCCTTGGCTCTTTCTAGATTGTATGCTACCAAACATCCTTCTAGGTGCTTGAACACGTGTGAGAGACTGCGTCCTAATGTTATTTTTTCTCCAGTTTAAGGAAACAAACGGCCGTACATATGTTTGTTGCGGCTTTCCTAGCATTAGTTGTCCATATTACTGGGATATCCAGTAAAGAGCTACGTGAACCAAAAATAGGCGTGCTGTGCATTTTCTCGTGGATGCTGATAGAGAACGCATGCGACCCCGTTAATGGCCGGAAGCAAAGCCTTGTTTGGCGGAGGATTTCCGTCGCTCTGCAATGTAGTGCAGGCGGCGCCGCTGGCCAGTCTGACTATACATTTATGCATTGGATCCTGTCGTTTGATTGAGGCGGCTGATATTCTTTTTTCCCCAAGAGTTTGGGTGTTTGCATCCTTTATTGAAATTTGCGTCAGCCTCCCCAAAAGGCTGTACGTTTCCATCTGGGCAATGCATTTCAGTTTCGCATGTTTGCAGCCCCCTTCATTCTCCCCCCCGTACGCCTATAGGTCACTATTCCTCGGTGGCAACGATTGCCGATCGCCTGGCTCCATTTCAGTAGTGGGGAGGCCTCCATCCTTCGATGCGCGTTACTGCCCTATAAAGTTTTCCTTTGTATTCGGTGCAGCGTGACTCTGTGTTACGCCTACTAGGGCGCGGTGGATCAACAGGGAGTATGTACACAGCATGCGTGCAACATAGGCCGCGGAGCCGCTTTTTAAATGTCAAGTCTATAAAGGATGCTAGCACAACTTCGTCTAATAACCGACTGGCATACTCTTTGCTTTGCTGGATGTCTATGCTGTATCCTGACCCTCCGGTGCATCATGCTGCGTAGGAGCACCAAATCTATTTTGGAAGCATGAAAAAGTTGCAGGTGCCAAATTGTAGGCGCAGACCTTCGAGAGCACGGCGGTTTTTCCTTTCAGCGTAGGCAGCCCCCGCACAATTAACGTTTTGTATTTGGCGAGCCTTACTAGGTATTTCATGCGCAACGCAACTGGAGGCTGCCAAGTGAGGACAGCAGTCAGGAGCCTGCACCTTCCATGGAATGGCTGCACTGAGCCATGGACTGTCCGCACTCAGAGGTCTAGTGACTGCCTGCATTGAGCGTGTTTCGTGTGCATAATAGACAGACGCCAATGTTTATAAGCTGTGCTGCACCATGCACACTGGTGAACTACCCCATAAATGGTCTCAGTTAGTACGGCTATATACGAATTATGTGTTTGCTAGCATGCCAAGTACTTCCGGGTTGCAACAACCGCACAACCTTGAATTTTGTTCATCTGTGAAGCATAGCGCCTACGCGTACTCCAATTCACGCAAATGTGGCAGCTCGTGAGTACACAACGGCCTGAGCGTGGTTTTAATATTGCTCAGGCCTGAATGGGTGAGATTACGTGTAGACGTTCTGAGCCCGCTTTGACAAACAAGGATATCATGCATACTGCCTTTTTCCTGAAGGTTTACTACTCTCAAGGCTTTGGGGAATTCTCGCGTGGACGTGCACAAGCTCGTGCGACACTTTAGGAGCTAGGAAAAGGCGGTTTTGCAGAATAAGCAGTTCCTCCTCGTGTGCACTTAGCATTCAAGAAAGAGCTGGACAGAGCGGCGTGGGTGTGCTCAGTTCATTCAACACATTGTAGCCTTTCAGGGGTTCTGCAGTGCACCTGCGAATTTGCCGTGTCAATGGCCTGTATAGACAGTGAGCCCCTAAGGTGGTCGCTTGTACGAGCGGTGGGCAGCTAGTGCCCAATCCGCTGCAGAAGTGGGTAACAACAAGTTGCGACACCAGTGTGCAAGCACAGGTTTTGCGCTCTCCGGCACTACTTGGTGCCACATCTACTGTTTAACAGGCGCGCAAAGCTCTTCGCGATGCACACAAGTGCACTAACAGCTGACTGCTTGAGTGAGAACGTATGGTACATTTATCCATTTCGTTCGCTAGCAACTCGAGCTGGTACATATCACCGACATCACCACGTGTGCTCTAGTCAGTATGTTTAAGCAACGCGTTGCTCTCAGTGGTCTGCGCAGGTAAATGCTGAGAAACACCAAATATCTGAGCTATTGTTGCCTAGAAGGGCTACGGACGACATCATGACTCAATGCATCGCTTTTGAATGCGTAACGTCCGTGCACTTAGCGACAATAACGTACACTGTATGGTTTGTGGCTTCCATGCTGCTGCGCAAACGACTATAGAAAACGCGACTGTTAGCCTTTGCATCAGTATTCCGTGTCGTGTCGGACTGAGGCACACCGGATGGGCTAGAGGCGCAACACAGGCAATCGTCGAGAGGCTGAATGCGAAGTAATCACGTTTGATTTGTCGCGAACCCGTACTATGGGTTTGCTTGCTAACTGTCAGAGTTACATTTTAACATAGAACCAGTGCTATGTAGTGCCTTCTTTTCGGCGCAGATCGTGTGTCGCGAGTCATATGGTGGCTGACAGCCGTTTGTGACTGTTCGGAGGAGCACGTTTTACTGATTCCTCTGGTAATAAAGGCCCCTGTCTGGCATTCTGCCATGCACAAAAGGCCACTAGCCGACGAGGACAAGGTCATTGTGCGTTTCACCTCGGGACATTAGAAACAACCTAATAGTTAAAGCTTTATTGGCGACGGAAATCGAGGGCGCGACAGCGCGTCCGAGAGATACAGACACCTACGTAGATACGCTGTTATGTTGACGCAGACCTGACAACATACGAATGTGCTGCACCCATATGCTAATCCGTACCTTCAGTGATTCCTCTAACTTGTATTTTTGTGCCTAATGTTTGCTGTGGTTCATCAAAGTGCCTCCTCGTACGCTGTACAGCATCGTTCCCCCGTGAGAGAGAAAAGTGAATGGCTTGAGATCGTGAGTGGACGATTGCGTGTGTCCACAATATGAGCCCCAATTGCCAGATTGTGTTATTCCGCGAATGTGTTGGGATGACGTTGCGCAGGCGGCTTGCAGGTGTGAATAAATCCTAAAGGAACCCAATGGCAAATAGGAGCGTTGTCCACCCCGAACAAATTAGACCAAAAATCCAAATGAGCTACAGCTACAGTGTAGCTAGAGTGTTGACACTTCGACTATGGTCCATGGCGTTGCAGTCAAATAAGATCCTGTGACTTTTTCAAGTAATTGCTGCCGTTATTCGCTTTCCGACCTCCATCGAAGAATGCGCCTCTCTGGGTGCTTGGCCAGAGGCCGTCGGGCTACTGAGATACAGAGGAAGGCTCTTCCTCTAATGTAGCTGTTTTGGACTTTCTACCAAGTTTAAATGGCTGGCATATGCGTATCCAGCGGCGGAGCATATGACGTTTCGCAGACGGCTCCAGTGAGTCTCGATGGCGTTAAGGGTGGACCGCTCTTTCTACAAGGTAAGGAGAGCAGACCAATGATGGAGCTTCACATATTGCTCGTAGAAAATTTTGCATAAATGCAAGCGACTAAATGATTAGTTGGGAAGCGGTCTACGGCAACCTTTTAAAGTTTCCTGCCGCAGTACGCGGCAGAATGTCTGTAGGCATACAGCAATTACCAGCTGCGTGAAGCGACGTATTTTACAAAACACAGCATGTGGAGATGGAAACTGGAATTGCTAAATGTTTGGTGAACAATTACCAACAACAGTGTTTAAGCAACGTAGGCAGTCGTGATCAAGATGCCAAACAATTTATCGTTTCCGCCTGCCCTGTTTGGGGTGTTGGAACCTAGCCCATATGGTGGCGGAGATGTGCACACAAGATTATTCCCTACCGGAAACGAGGTACATTAAGCTGACTTGTTGCGGAGAATTACCTTTTTTGAGCCTTGTTACGGCATTGAAGATCGTGCGCATATCGAAGCGAGGGGCTGCGTCGGCTTGGTGCACCTGCTTATGTTTTACTGGCTGACTGTTTGCACGAGCTTTGAATACAAGGCGCACGCGAATTTCTGACTCAGCTGAGCCACAGTTGCTAGAAAAACGCTAATGTACGCGGGAGTGACTGCAGGCTCGCAAGTAAGTATCCAACTAAGAAAAAAACCTGCTCCCTGGCATAGAAACTTGCAAAGCGAGAGTTTACCGAGGAGCGTGAATTGTCGCCCGTTCTGGCTGTTTTGCACAGCATCGTGATAGCCCCGTCCGCCCTGTAGGACCTCTTGTCGGCCTAGGAGCCACTACCACCATGATGAACGAGCGGACCACACGGCAGCAAGCCAGTAACGAACCATTTGGTTTCACACCATCTAGGCAGAGCTGGACGCGCTATATTCCGAGGATGGATGCACAAGTCGTCAGATGCTTTTCCGCGTTCAAGAGTCGTTGAGGCAACGTTAACAATTTTGCTCAGACCAGAACAAAACGCTCCACTGGATGAAGCATTACGCCCCGAACATATAGCGTTTCGAGAACTACCACCCTGTTTTGCGAAGTGACTGTTAGGTTCTATTTGTACGGGCTCACCCCAGTATGGAGGCGTCATCCAACGCCTTGTCACTAAAGAAAGTGTTTGACAAGCGCCAACCCGTTTACACCTTGGCCTACACCTTGCCACAACAAAGCCTGTACGCCTCTGTTTATGTAGCTGAATAGGGAGGCACCCTGGTGTTTTGCCTCCCCACTCTAGGCGACTGCTACCCCGCTTACAGGATCAAATTAAGTTCTTTCCTTACACTCGCAGGCCAACTAAATTTTTTGCTATACAGTGTTGCATCATCCGTCTAACGCAGCGTTGCAGAGTTAGGCATATGTGAAACTCCTGCTTATATCCCGCACTGACTCATTATGCTTGCTATACTCCCACGATTTGCTCATGGCAGACTTTCTCCGGAGCTCCTCGTCATCACCAAAACCGTGCGAAACTAAATTGTTGCTAAACTGAAAGATTGTCCGTTGCCCTGGAGTGGGCGGGTTCGGGGCCAAACAGCACGCCTCGCTAGCATTCCTTGGAAATGGCGTGGTACCTTTCAGTGGTCGTTACGTCCTGGATGTTGGTGGCCATCACTTGGCCTTTTTCGTTCTCGCACTAACGTTTGTGGTATGCATTCGGCTGTCAGCAGAAGTCCTGCATACTCGCAGCTCAAGTGTATATGAGCCGGCTACACTTCAAATGATCACGACTATTCCATCTTCAACGTAGTACGTATGTTAATGGCACGCCGCTAAGCATAACCTGCAACCTTACGAAAACCCACACTGGGTATCTCACAAACTCCAGTCGGGCTAGCTATATAGGCGTATACGCTGCAGCGTACTAGATGTATGGTGTCTGAACCAGTAGTGTGCTACTGTACTCTTGGAGCACCTTGACACTGCACCAGAAATGGCTTAATGGCTCGACCGGCTTGATCTTGTGAGCGGACAAGTTCCTTACGTGCAAGTGCCACTGGAGATATACCAATGCTGGAATGCACAAACTGCCGCTCCCTCCCTGGCATTACTGGTAAGCCTGCTGTGGCATCAGTTCATAGATATACCGTACTAGAATCTTCCTACGTGTAGCTTGTGCGCTGCTTAATTGGTTCGAAACTGAGCACGCTCGGTAGAATCATGCAGCTTTACCCTCTTGCAATTCGCATAGTCCGAAGCTTTAGCCGCGTTGCGGATGCATAAAGCCCTTCGAAAACCAGGACACCACGTTTAATGGGTGGTTGGCACACTGGGGAAGCAGTAAACCTTCACGCGAGTGGATGCAGCGTCTGCTTTTTCCCGCGTTCATACCCATTCTGCAGCAGTATAAACTGGCGTGCAAATGGAATGCGGTTTCGAGGGACCAGAAAAGCCAGTTACTTGCATGCAATCGACCTAAACAACTTCGCGTTTCTGTGTAAACTGAATGTGTGTTACTGCAGCGTGATGCTTTAGGCTAGTGATTAGGAAGCATAAACGTTCAGACTGCAGGCTGGCTGTGGCGCTAATCAACGTAGTGGCACATTCCGGGGACACCGTGGAGTGTAGTTCGGCATCCACGCGAAAACGTTTCGTTTCATGCTAAGGTTGAGCAACAAGCAAGAGTCAGAGGGTAGAGATATATTGATTTCCTTGCTAGGCGAAAACAAAGCAAAACCACTTTTTTCAATCTTGGTAGGCGTGTCTTACCGTATTGAGAGATGCCACTTGCATTTTGCTGACATTGGGTTATGTGTGTGTTGGTGTAGGCGGTGCGTGAGGGAAACCATCAATCTACGAAGTGTTAGCTACTGGTCGCGTGCCCGTCCTCGCTTCGTTTTCCGTCTGACTCCATGTATTCATATTCCCACCAGCAGCTGCTACCAGCACTCTTTGCATGCTGCATAAGGATAGCAGTGCCTGTTTACGCACGACTGTAGAGGCATAGGATATGTCGATAAGCTTACACATCGTTGGCGAATGCCACTCGCTTTCTGCATGGCAAATGCGGCTGCAGGGGAACACAAGTCACTGCGCAAAGTGAAAGGTGGGGTGGCCCTGGGGTCTGTCGTAACTGCACCATGCACCGCCGTCTCCCTAATTTGAGCCCTCTCATTAGCAATGTGGAAACAAAAGGGTGACAGGCTTTTGTTGACTTCGATAAGGAGGGGAAATCAGAGGTAATAGGGAAAGCGGGGCGCATTGAGCAAGTGCATACGAACAACACCAATTGGACTCTACTGGAATAGCTGGAGAAACCAGCATTACAGTGCTCCCGCGGCCGCATGCTGTCCAGATGGTTGAAGTACCATGCCGCCTTCGGGAGGCCTTTTGTGCATAAAGCCGAACCTTCTCCATTTCCATAGTCTTGTATTGTGGGTCCCTTCGCGCAATTTCAAAATGCAGAAGGCGACTTTGTTCTGCGCTTGTTGGTGGACCTCAAGCTGAATCAAGGGTTGCTGGATGTGCCCAGAGAACTACGCGGGCAGTATATAGGCTTTCAATACGCGCGACTCTGTATCTGCGTACACGGATTAAGATATGTTTGTCCGGCGGTCGCGTTCGTTCAGGATCGCGCTTCAGAGGCACAATGTGTGCGCCACTGAAGGATATTGCATTTGCTTCCTAGTTATATCACTTTCCTAGCCATTCAGGCTGGGAACGGCGCAATTGGTATTTTGTGTCTCGTACAGGGTATGAGGGTAGTTTTGGTGTTGGTCGGGTTGTACAGACAGTGGGCCATTCCTGGAGCGATGGCGTATGCACCGCAGAGTCTTGACTGCCTGGCTTGGCGGCCTCACACCTCTAGGGACCAACGTTGGGTGCAAACTTTGGCAATTGCCATGACGAATGTGAAATTGAATTTGCTATTTTTTTAGGAGGGTGTACAAGCCAAGAACGGCGCAGGTAAGGTGTGCCTAACCCACTCTGTTGTGTAGATGTGTGGTGAGGCACTTTTACGAGATGGCATGACTCTATTCGACCATGAAATGTACAATACGACGTTGCCTGCCACAAGAGTGCATACCGATAGCGTGATGTATGGCTGGGTACGCATGGTTACAAGGTTGCCGCAAGCCTGGTAGTCATGCAGCCTAATGGGCATGAATGCGAATGAGTGGCTCGGCAATCCTTCGTCATGTGCACTGCCAAGGGTATGCCGTACTGGATACAAGCAATTGACCCTCGACCTTGTTTTTGGTGAGTCATCAGCCCTAGCGGGGTTGAATTAAACAAAATGTTGTGGCTGTGCTTTCTCCACAGGCAGACCCTGGTTGTGGCACGTCGGCGTCTGTTCCTCCCTGCTGCACTTGCGTTGGGCAGCTGATTCGAAGGTCAGATACCTGAGTGCTGCTGGTTGCCATGCAGTGAAGTGTAGGTTGGACGTAATGCCCGGATTGTGCCCATTATTGTGGCGTGGTCCACCTGCTCAGCATGTGAGATGGGGATCCAGGGACATGTCGTTGTGAGCCAGTTTAGGCGGTTGATAGCGCTGCGTAAAGATGTTTAACACCCAGAGCCGCATTCCGGTTCCAAGCAGTAGTGCTTCAGTAGTGCTTGTGCAAATCATTAACTATTTGGGAAGCGGCCCTAACCCTTTATTGTAGACCAGCCGCTGAGAGGAGTTGTTCCGTTCAGAGACTCCACGCAATCAGTGTTTGACACGCATTTGCTTGCTGCATGCTTGCAGCATGAGGTATTGTGCATACCTGCAGTGCGAGGTATAGTCCTCTGGTGAGGTCTGGTGGGTTTCCTAGTTCTTCCCCTACTTATTGCATCTCCGTTTTATTGTGTGTGGCAAGTCGTATAATCAAACATTGTTGAATCACCGTCGTCACTCCAGCGTCCTGTTGCCGGGTGAGGGAGTCCCACAGTGTTGTTGGGTCAGGATTGCGACACGTGAGAATATACAGTTGGTGTTTGGCATGACACAGCGTCCGTGCAGGCGGATTTGGATTACCTAGAACGATCATGCGGTGCTTCCGAAATGTAGCGACCCCGCTGCTGCCGCGGTAGCGTTTTGGTGATACCTGTGCGAGTGCGTAGGGCCGCTGATTTGAATACCAAATGCCTTTCTGATGCTGTCTGCCGTTTTGTTTTGCGCCTGCGTGTGGAGCGCCTGGACTCGTTTGCGGGAGTGGTGGCCATGGCCTTGATGTGGCCGGTCGTTTCAGCATGTAAGTGTGCATGGGGGGATACGTAATTTCTGTTAGCCTGCGCTATCGGACGTGTTGCGCAAAAATGTATACGGCCAACTGCTGCCTTGCTGGATGGCCAATGCAGCCTTCTGAGCTTTGAATCATTTGGACAATGGCCCTCGGTTGTCTTAGGTCATCTGCGATGCTGAGTTGCTCAATCAAGAGACTGGAAGCAAGTTAGGCTTTCGTTGTAGGTGTTGGATGGTCCCTTGCAGTGTGTCGTATGAATGCTGTGGAGTTTGTGAAGGTCTCCCAGTTGCTTTGCCGGCTGCTGCAGCTTCGTTACCGTCTCGGTAAAAAGTCCCACCGTTGAATATCGTCGCCGATCATGCGTTCTGTGACCGAGCGAGAGGGAGATATAATGTTTTGGGGTCAGGCGTGCAATGCTATTGTGCACAAAACGAATTCACGGTTCTTACTTGGCGCAGTGCGGAGTCGATACGAGCAGATTTGGATTACCTAGAACGATCACGCGGTGCTTCCGAAATGTGTCGACCGTGCTGGTGCCGCGGTACCGTTTTGGTGATACCTGTGCTAGTGCGTGGGACCGCTGATTTGAATGCCAAATGCCTCTTTGATGCTGTCTGCCGTTTTGTTTTGCGCGTGCGTGTGGAGTGTCTGGACTCAGTTGCGCGAGTGGCGGCCATGGCCTTGGTATGGCTGGTCCTTTCAGCATGTGAGTGTGCATCGGGGGCTACGTCTTTTCTGTTCGTCTGCGCAATCGGTAGCGTTGCGCAAAAATGTCTACGGCCAACTGCTGCCTTCCTGGATGGCCTTCTGAACTTTAAATCATTTGGACAATGACCTACTGCCATCGTAGGTTGGCGGCTGTCTTGCAGCAACAGCATAGCAGTCTACGCACAGGCTGGGGAGAACATATGCTTTAGGTGTAGCGGTTAGCTACACGCCAGCTCCGTTTGGTGTGGTTGCGTTGTTGCTTGGCAAACAAAAGTCGTTTTTCACACCCTTCCTGGCATGCTGGAATCTTACTGTCTTGTCTAAGAGACGTTTCGGCTGACCTTGTTGTAGTGTCTCTGTCAACAAGGCCTCATGTAGTTGGCTAAGGGGTTGGATCAGTATACATCGATTCCGAACACGACTCTGGCACTAACCTATTTAACGCATTCATTCGTTCACTCTTCATGTAAAGCCGAAAGCGCAAGTGGAAGGGAGTCCTGACGTATTCGCGTAGACACGTTGCGATTCTGTGTGCAGACAGTAGACGTGCGTCATTGGATCTTGGGATGCCCCTTTGACTTCCAGAATGCTACACTTTTCTCAGCCCTGTTTAGTTCGTGCGTGGAGAAACACTTTCAGAATACGATATGCTAGCTTTCCGTTTTGTGTGTGTACTGATGCTGAGCTAATTCCCTTTGACTTAAGATATGGCTACTTGCAACAGCAGCTGCTGCCGGCGCACTTTGCCGCCCACAGGCGGATTGCCATGCTTGTTAAGGCGTTCATAAGTGAAGCCATGTTCTAGCTTTGGTCGCGCGCAAGCAAATGCAAAGGTGAGAGGCGCGACATGTGCGTTGCTGAAAAAAGCAGCATCTGCTTAGATCATCTGCCGTTATGATCAGCCGTTGAACAGCAGTTCTGATGTTATGTGTGCCACAAAGCATTTGAAGGGAGGCTTTATTGTGGAACGTTGTCGTCAGGCAGTGGATGGTTGATGACGAAATGTTGTATGCAGTGCAGCATCGTGACTACCTGCTTTGGCGGGCTGGTGCACCTAGGGGTAGTTGCATTTGTAGGCTTGCGTACAAGGCACGAGCGCCGCATACATCTGCAGGTGTGGTGAGTCTCAAGTATTATGGTGTTGATGGCTGCTAGCATTGCACGGAGGCGAACGGTGCGTGGCACTATGCGCTCGTATTCTAGGATGTCTTGCACTGTAAGAGGTCGATGCGGACACGCAAGAAGTGGCGTGCTAACGGCGTGATACATGGCTGGCCGCGCATGCGTACAGCCTTGTCCTAACATTGCAGGCAGGCTGCGCATCCGTACAAGGTTGCTGCAAGCCTGCTAATCAAGCAGCGCAACACAGACAAGTGCGAATGGATCGGTCGGCAATCCTTTACCATTTGCAAGGGATATGCCGTACTGGACAAGAGGAACTGGCCCTCGGTGTTGTTTTCGGTGAGGCATCGGCGCCAACGGGCTTGAATTGAATATAATAAAGCGATGTGACCGTGTTTTCGAAATACTCAAACTCATGTGGTACGGCGGCGTCGGGTTGTTGCTGTTGCATTTGCATAGGACATGTTGCTCAAAGCCACGATACTGTGTATTGCTGGTTGCCGTGTTGCTGTGCACCTGAGTGTAGTATGCAGTGGATCGAATGCACTGCTTGTCTCCATGACTGTGTTTTGGCGGGAATATTCAGAATGTGAGTTGAGATCCAGAGAAATCTCGTATAGTGCACCTGTACACAACCGGTAGTGCTGCTCGAAAGTAATGGGGTCGAATGCTTTGTATCCAGCCCTCAAGATTTTTCAAATTGTCAACTTTTTGGAGGATGATTCATGATCACCATAGGCCAGCCGTTGTGCGCCGTTGCTGCGTACATTGACTAGAATCGATTCGGGCTTCGCGTGCAGGTACTAGCTTGCTGCACAGAGGGGGCTTGTACTGGTGAGTTGGCTCCTGGATTGCTGCAACTTATCCAGTTTGGCCGCCCAATTAGGCTTTGACAGACCTGATTGGAGCGTTTTCATTACACCGGAGACCTACGACTGGCTGATGAGGTAGTGTATTTCAACTGGCTCCATGGCGAAACGCCAAAGAGTGCCAATTCATGTTTCTCGTCGTTCGCCATTAAGGAGCAGCAACATTCTCCAGCGGCGAAGTACTATCACTTTGCAAACTGGCAAAGGCGTTCTGATATTTTCTTCGGGTTATTGACGCCCGTCAGGACACTTGAAGATGCCACACGAATTTGTAGTGTACTGCGGCACGTCCGGGTGAGTGAAGGCGGTGAGTGGGTGAACTTTAATCTGCGAAGTGCCAGGTGTAGGTTACACGAGGGCGCTAGTCAGCATCTGCTGCGGCATTTCCCTTTCCAATTAAGGCATGGGCGTTTGCACCAGCATCCGGCGCCAGCGCTCTTTGTGCGTTAGACTCCAGCTTTTGGGCGCCCAAGGGTTTGTGCACGGTTGCAGCTGAAGGGCGCCTCTGCATGGTTAATCAGGGATCAGATCATTCTGGGCTTGAAGTGCACAATACTTGCGTTTTTGAAGAAGGAAGCGTTTTCGCTTTCACTATAGCACATTCCTGGGCTCCGAAGCATGTAGCAATAGCTCTGGTGTTCTATGTTCCATATGTGGCGTTCTGGCTGTTCTAGTGTTTGTCGGCGTGTCCAGACAGTGGGTGGCTGTAGACGCACGCAACTGACTATCTTCACTGCGTCCTTCACTGGCGCCTTGGCAGCCCTCGGATGTGAAGCTTTTTCTGCACCTGGTGGGCCATCCCATGTTGAATGCGTGGTTAGGCTGCCTACTACGGATATTGCACAGGCCCGGGTCCAGATATAGACCTGTGGTGCGCCTCACCCAATAAGGTGTTAGACGATGTGTGCGGTGGCACGGGCGCGACCCGGTGCACCTATATTTTAGCAGAGTTTATAGTGCAAAAGGTCGGTGCAGAAATGGGACGGGCGTGGTGCGCTGTTGGCGGGGAACGTGAGTGGCTGTGCATGCTTGCAAAGGTTAATGCGGGCCGGTTTGCCACGTTGCCCGACTCACACAGGTGCGAGAGCGTCATGCTGGAGGGAGTACATTTTGGAAAGGGTACGCCCTACTAGGCCTGCGGAGGTGATGCGTCGTGTCGTTTTCAGTAAAGCATGAGCCGCGAGCAGTTACCTGCCTTGCTCTGTGTGGTTTCGCCTGTTGGCGGAGTGGGTTCTTCTGGCGTTGACCTGACAGGTAATGGTTGTTAAGGCCATCTGCTGCGCACTGCATAATGAAGAATACCTTGACTCTCTCACCAGGCGCTGCTGCGTAGTCTACGTGGTGCTGAACATAGGTTAAAATGGGTTGACAGCTGCGATGCAGACGGCTGAAGGGAATGACTTGTCCACGCGCCTGCAGATGTGGTGCGCCTAACTCAGTCTACTGTTCCCAAGTATGAAGCGGAGACTGCAGGCTGTACGTAATGACATGAGAACAACCTTGCAGTCATGCATGTGATTTTCTGCAGATTGGTGGTCCGTACGCGACGGACCTCTGAGCACCGCAATACGAGCGTGGACCGTTGTACCGCTGTTTTCAGCTCGTAAACAATTTGGGATCGTCTGCCCCCGATACTGCCAATGCAGGCACGCACGCAGCGAGCGCTGTTGCCACGTCACCCGCTGCAGCGAGTTTGCACTAATGAATTGCCAGAGCGTATATCTGGATTGGTGCTTCTCACACCGTCCGCTGGCAACTGCTGAATCTACTTCCCCTGCAGGACTGTTGCCCTGCTGTTGGTGGCAGGTGAGCAGGGTAATTTTATAGGGAGCAACGGACCTGCCTGCTGTTGAGCTCCCGGTTGCGATCTGTGCGGTGTGGCATTGTTGATGCGTGCTTGGTGGTTGCGGTTTGCTGTAAAGTGAAAGACATTAGCGCCGTTGGCTCGGTTCCTTCCGGATGTCAACTGGGTGGCATGGCGGAAGGTCATATTCTGTTCCTTAATAGAGGCAATGCTTGCGCGTTTCCCCGTGGGAGGGTGGGTGGTAGTGCGCTGTTGAAAAGCGAATATTGGTCGGTATGATGATACTTTTGTGCAGCAGCAAGGCGTTCCTAACGTGCATCCCGGTGTGCTGCAACGTGGCGCACGATGGCAACTCCTACGCCACGTTGCAGCACACCGGGATGGAAGGCAAGCTGGATCCGTTCGTCGATACCCGAGGTGCATTTGCTGCATCTCGGCCACCCATGTAGTGCATACAATTGCGAATCGGTTTTCGGTTCTTATCGTTTATTGTTTGCGTGGGCTCCGCCTGTGCCCCGTTGACAGACGTTGGGTGGCTGGTGACCCGTGAGCAGCTTTAACGTGATTAGAAGATGAGATATGTTTGTTGGTTTGCCTTACGTGTAATACGTGTAAGTATGCGCCTGTGCGTGGTGTGATTGTAACTTGTTGAGGTAATGGGGACTGACCGTGATTGTAGTGTGGCCGGTATGTTCAGGATGTGAGCCACGCTTGGGAGGTATTTTTGTTACTGTCTACGGGATGGGCGGTGCTTCAGAAACCTACGGGACGCCAAGTGTCGCCTTTCAGGTTTGATATATATGACGTTTCCCAATCTCCACTGTGGAGATATATTGTTTGCAGTTGTCTTAGGTCGGCCGCTGTGGGGGGGCGCTGCAGTGACTGTAAGGAAGTTGGCCCCCATTTGCACGTATAAGTTGCGTGCATCCAATGAATGGCGGACTCGCGCTGGTAATCAGGAACCAAAAGGGGTACCCACTTCTTTCGTCTCTGCGGCTATATATTTAGGCATTGTGTGTGCATTTGTGCCACCCCAGTTGCCTGTAGACGGCAAGCGAGGTGTCGCAGCATTTGGTTTGACGCGAGACGCCGACTTCGTTGTAGTTCAATGTTCTGTCATTGTTTGTCTGTATGGTCCAGCCGCACTCTCAATTGACAAAGAAAGCCTGGCTGCAGGCTAGTAGGGACGTTTCGACTTTTTTGCACGTGGTGTGCGTGTGTTCTGACACTTGAAGGTGGCAGTTGGACTTCCTGGGTGTGGCGTCATCTCCGCGTGGGTGGAGCCGGTGCGTAAAGGGAGTCCCGTCATTTACAGAGTATTTGCGTATAGCCGAACGAGCCCGTTAGGCAGACCTCGTTGCGGTATTCTCGTTTTGAGTTAGTGCATGGGTAGATGCACCGGCAGGTGCTACCAACGCTCTTTCCGCGCTGCATATGGAAAGCAACGCCTCTTTAGTCAAGGCTGTGTGGAGGCCTGGCACGGACGCGAAGCTGCGTATCTGCATCCAAATATCAAGGCAAACTGTTGTTTTGGTCGCGTTGTCGCATTGATTGTGGCTGACCGGCACATAAGTTTATTGGTGAACAATCAGTGTTTTCGTTTGCTTGAAACATTTGTCTGGGCGTGCAGCCGGTAAACAGTAGTTCTGACGTTATGTGCGCCATGCATGGTGTGCCGGCTGTTTCGTTGTTGACCATCGTGTGCAGACAGTGGGTGGCTCTTGATGAGAAGTGTAGCTTAGCATCTTCACTACTTGCAATGACGGCATGCCCTGTGTAGGAATTGACGTGTGCTTTCAGCAGGTGGCAAATGCCGCTGATTATACATGATCGTCTCGGTTTGCTCTTCTGTGGGCAGTTCTCCAGACAAGCTCACCCTAGGGGTCTGTAGGTATGCACCCCACAAAATATGATGTTAGTGGGCGTGTCCTATCTCATGGAAGCCCCATCAGCAACACCATATTCCTATAATGTGTCATGTCCTGGGCTGCAGGCGGGGGGCTGAGAGGAGCGGGCTGTGAAGGTGGACGTAATACATGTGTGTGTGAATATGCATCCTTACGAGACTGCTCTGACCTTGCCAAACACTCTGCACAATCCACGCCGGTGCAAATAGCTCTCTCAAATATCTGCATTTCCTGCAAAGGACAATTGTACTGGACACGAGGAGTCGATAGTTGGCGTTCCTCTCAATAAGGCAATGACGTTGGCGGGCTTTGATGTAATAGAATAGCCTTATCATGTTTTCGAAATGCGTCGACTCCGGTAGTGCAACGGAGGGGTTGGTATGTTGGTGGGCACTGTGCATAGTGTAACTGGTTAGAAACCAAGGCATTTGCGTGGTGTTGCCAGCCGTATTGGTGTGCGCCTGCCTGTGATACTCTTGGAACCTCATGCGGGACTGGTGGCAAAGCTTGTAGTGTGTGCTGGTCCGTTTCGCATACGGGTCGAGTTAAGAAGATATGTCATTCTGTGCCTGTCTACGTGATGTAAGTAGCAAAGAAATATCGGGTGCTGCCTCCCACATTCGCGATATTGAGCGTATTCAAAAATATTCAATTATTTGAAAAGTTGTCCCCAGCTGCCCTAGGACAGCTGCTGCTCTGTTAACTCTCTCCTTGCAAAGACTGGATACCCGTTTGGCTTTACGTGCAGGTGTTAGTTGCTTAAGTCTTGTGTGAAGCAGACGTGTCCTTGTGTGGCAGTCGGAAGACGTTTCGTCGCCTGATTTTCCCCAGAGGAAACATTGCTATTTCTAGACGAAAAGTATTATCCGCAGACGTGTTTGTATATGGTAATTAACACAACGGCCCATTGCCAAAGGGCGGTGTATGTGCAGGGCAAGTGCAACTGTTTTTGAAACTAGACATTGGAGCGAATCTTTTTCGTATGTTTTCTCCCGTCTGCCGCTGAGATACAACATCGTCCTCAAGCGGTATAGAGGGCTTTGTTGCAGGGTCTTAGCGGCGCCTGAGTATCATTTGCGGGTGAGAGCCATGTGGCCTAACATCTGAAGATGCCGGTTTGATTGTGGCGTCGCCGCGACATTTTTTGACGGGCGTAGCCGGTATGTCAAGGGATTTTGTTGATCTTGGAAGTACAGCTTGTATGACTGCATAAGGCTGGTATTGTGCCTGCGTATTTGGCGCAACAACATGCAAGGATATTCGTAATGGCACCTGCTACCCAGGAACTTCGGGTACTGGAAACGGATGGAAGGGCTCTCTCAAACAAGGTTCTGTGTGCAGCTGCCTCTGACGCGTGCCGGTGCATAAACATCAAGGGATCAAAGGGTGTGCCGGGTCTGGACCCTGTTGAATGGGAAGGTATCTATCAAGCATGAAAATACATATTTTACAAAGGAGTTGGAGATTGCTGCATGCCCAACCTGCGTGTGGTGGGTTTGCGTGCAACAACTGCAAGACTACAGGTTGCTTTCGTTGTAAACGTATTTTGCGATATCTCAAGCGACAACGGAAACAACAACCGCCGAGTATTACAGTACTACTTGCGTGTTTCACAGGCCACTTCACTTCTTATCGAGGCTGCCGCCGCGCGCAATCGCCCCAGTTACTGTATGGTGTTTAGCGTGTTGGCGGCATTCCCGTTTCGGTCATTGACCTGGTAAGCACTGGTTATTAAAGCCGTCTGCTGCGCATTGCATATATTTTACGTTTCTTTTTAGACGCTACGGCTGAGTCTAACTTGTGCTGAACATAAGTTAAAATGTGTTTGCGGCTGAGATGCAGACGGTTGAAGAGAATCCCTGTGCATGCGCCTGCAGATATGGTGCGCCTAACACAGTCTATTGTTTGCAAATATGAAGCGGAGAGTACAGGCTGTAGGTAACAATACCAGAACAAGCTAGGAGTGATAAGCGTGGTTTTCTGCATATTTGTTGACCGTAGGGGCCTTTCCGGCGCGCGATACGAGCATGGAATAGCACTCTTACAGGTTTTGGGCTCGTCATCACTTGAGGTTCCCATGCGGTCCAGTGGGAATCGGTCGTTGCTGGCGCGTGTTCCGTTGCAGAAAGTAAGCATTTGTGAACTCCGGGGGAATACATCTGGATTGGTGTCTACGAAACCGTCCGCTGGTAGCTGCTGAATCTGCTTCCCCTGCAGGATTGTTGCCCTGCTGTTGGTGGCAGGTGAGCAGGGCAATTTTATAGGGAGCAACGGACCTGCCTGCTGTTGAGCTCCCGGTTGCGATCTGTGCGGTGTGGCATTGTTGATGCGTGCTTGGTGGTTGCGGTTTGCTGTAAAGTGAAAGACATTAGCGCCGTTGGCTCGGTTCCTTCCGGATGTCAACTGGGTGGCATGGCGGAAGGCCATATTCTGTTCGTTAATAGAGGCAATGCTTGCGCGTTTCCCTGCGGGAGGGTGGGTGGTAGTGCGCTGTTGAAAAGCGAATGTTGGTCGGTATGATGATACTTTTGTGCAGCTGCAAGGCGTTCTTTCACGACGTCAACTCGTACGCCACGTTGCAGCACACCGGGATGGAAGGCAAGCTGGATCCGTTCGTCGATACCCGAGGTGCATTTGCTGCATCTCGGCCACCCATGTAGTGCATACAATTGCGAATCGGTTTTCGGTTCTTATCGTTTATTGTTTGCGTGGGCTCCGCCTGTGCCCCGTTGACAGACGTTGGGTGGCTGGTGACCCGTGAGCAGCTTTAACGTGATTAGAAGATGAGATATGTTTGTTGGTTTGCCTTACGTGTAATACGTGTAAGTATGCGCCTGTGCGTGGTGTGATTGTAACTTGTTGAGGTAATGGGGACTGACCGTGATTGTAGTGTGGCCGGTACGTTCAGCATGTGAGCCACGCTTGGGAGGTATTTTTGTTACTGTCTACGGGATGGGCGATGCTTCAGAAACCTACGGGACGCCAAGCGTCGCCTTTCAGGTTTGATATATATGACGTTTTCCAATCTCCACTGTGGAGTCATATTGTTTGCAGTTGTCTTAGGTCAGGCTCTGTGCTGCGGCACTCCTTGCAGTTACTGAAAGCACTGTGTTGCGAAGGAGCATTAACTTGGTTTTGGAGGTATGATACCATCTACGATATATTAGCTCCATGCACAGTGCACGGCAACAACAAGACATTTGCTAAGGTGCCGTTGTCGGCGCGACAGAACGCTTCATAGGGCGGTGCTTTGGAGGAGTCGATCGCGTTTGGGTTGTGTTCTTGCTCATGCTGTACACACAGTGGTTTGTCTCGTGATGGGAGACAGTACTGCGCAGCAATTCCCGAAAAAACGCAAAAACGCATCTACGCCTATTTGTGGAGGTTGTTTAACCGGTTGGACACGCTGCGTGCTCACATTGACGCCGTACGCAAGCAAACATCAGAGCGTGCTGTTGTAGCCATATGTAAGACTTGCCATTGCTTGGTGGATTGCGTTATGTGACGTACAGGGAGTATGTAACTGCACGAATGACTGCACATTTGCTTGTGTTGAACGCACGAGCGGGTTCCCGCGATGCGCAAGTTGGGAAATCGGATGGGTAGATGCCGGTATGTGGCACGGAACGTGGCGTGCTTTTGACAGGAGTCAGCAGACCACGCATAATATAGATTGCCATCTGCAGGATGCAGCCATGCTGTTAGATAACGTTCGCCTTCACGATAGCTAGAGAACAAGAGCTGGGTCTGCTGTTAAGGACGCGCGATTGTTTGCAGCAACGGATCGCCACCATACATGGCGAATTTCTTCACGGAGCGCCCCAACATCCTTTGCATTTCGCATTTACGGTCCTTTCCGTCATAGCTAGTGAGCCTCTGCTTGTGTACGAAAAACCAACATAACGAGATGGTGCTCATTGCAGTGCCGGCTTCTGGATGTTGGTTTGGAGTTCGAGGCATTCCAGGCTCTTTGCAGTCATCATGGCGACATGGTGTACATTTGCAGGTTGTACGATAGCACAAGGCGGATGCTCCTTAAAGTGCCTCTGTTCCCCAGGTGGTTCTTATAGTGTGGCAGTGATTTTGGTGACTGGAATGCCTGTGTTGAATATTTTCTTAGATTTTATGTTGTGCAACGAATGGGTTGCTTTGCGGAGAGAGGGGCTATTGCGCGCAGCTTCCGGAGAGCAAAGACCAACACAGTTACTCGGGTGCTTGTACAACGTATATATCAGCAATAGCTTTTGCCCGGCCGTCTGCTGGGGCTGCTCTCTCTGATGATCGATTCAGGCAGACATAGGGGCATGCCATCGCACGCCAGGTACGTATGATTTGAGGATGTGTGGCGGATTGTCCTATATGGCGCACAGGGAGTGCGTAGCTGCACGAAAACATTGCATGTTGCCTACTGTTTGGATGCATGCGTGGGTGATGAGGGCATTGGAGAGTGGAGCGAGCGGGTGATATGGTGTAGCAGCGATGTTAGCGTATATTTGTTCGGCGCCAGAAGCCCAGGCACGGCGGAAGTTATAGTGTTGACGATGCGCGGATGCACGTATATAATGCAGGCTTAGGCGTCAGCAGGGACCTGCGAGGCGGCTGAATTTCTAGTGATGCGAGTGTGTTTGCATTTGCGTCTCTCCACGATACAGCTCATGCTGCTTCAGTAAAGGATAAAGAAACCCTGGCGCTGCGACGTCAGCGTCTTTGTGTTATATCGAGTTACTGGCTGCCTGTGGCTGCTTGTGCCTAAGCGAGAATCTAGCGCGATGCTCCTCGTTGTGGGCCCGCCTTCAGTGAATGCTTGTTGGGATTTGGAGGCATACTACCATGGCTGCAGCCGTCAGAAGGACACGGTGTGTTCGTGCAGACTGTACGATAGGACCAGGCAGCTGCTCGGGAGGGTGGGTGTGGCGCCCCTGCAAGGGTTATACTGGCGCAGTGATTTGGGAGAGTGAAGTGGGTGTGTGGGTTGTTGTGTTGGTTGTTTCGTTGTGCAGCTAGTGGGTGGTTTGGCGACGAGGGGGGATATTGCGCGAAACCCCGTGGCAGCAAGGAATGACGTACTGGAGACTATGGTTGGGAACTGTTTGCATCAGCAATCGTTGTCGACCATTTGTCAGCTGGCGACGTTGGTTGTTTTGTGGCG
>HG711106.1:0-37130 GCA_000499725.1 Eimeria brunetti
GACCCATCTTCGACTTTCCGTATTCAGTGTTTAACCGACGTCGTGTTTCGTTATGGCTCCCTTGAATTTAGATTCAGCAACGATTTCCAGAGGCTCCAGTTTCCGCTAGGTCTCTCATCCCTTTGCTGAATGCATTGTACAATTGCTTCGAAGAGGTCCCTTGTGGTCGGGAACCTCTGGCGAATTGCCGACAGTATCCTCTCCATGTGTGTCAATGTCGTGTCCCCGAATGCCTTGTAGTGCAGGTCTCTCCCAGAAGCAGTGGCAGCAATCCACTGCAATAGAGATTTTAGTTCGTTGTCGCCGCCAAATATTACACAACCCCTGCATACGCCGCCCACAGTTATGCCAACACATTAATAAGAACCCCAAGTCCAGAATGCCTGCCACATCCAACAAGTGCATGTACAAAGTACTGCTCGTGCTCACCATTTGCCGGTTGCCACCCCTGCCCTTGTTTCATGAATGGCATCTTCAAACGGGTCGCCCTGAAAGCCAAGGGCTGCCTTGAGGATCTCACGCTTCATGCTCTGGATGGAGTATTGCTCCCTTTCATTCCTAACAATGATGGCATCAATCGCGACTACAGTTGTCTCGCGTCGTCCCATCGAATCCAAGGGAGTGTGGCCGTGAACACTCCAATGAGAACCAGAGGGAACCACGGGGGGAAACACCTGAAAGGTACTTTCGTAGCCTGCTCACACCGCATCGACTGCAGTTCCCACATGGACTAACACAAGACCAAGGGAGGTTCTTGAGGAGGAAATAGTGCTGCTGGTCCGCTACCCACGATCCCCTATCTGTTAGTAACCTAGTACGCTTGTACACACGGAAACTGCACATGGGTGTTCTGCGCGTAGATTGTCACCTGAATACAGTACGAAGCTCTCAGCGCCCTTCACGACAACTGCCTCATCATCTTTAAGGGCCTGTTGAAAAAGCATAATTACGTGCAGTTCGGGTCTCTGAGCAAATATAAGTTCTTCCTGGGCAACATGGCCTGCCCACATGCTCAGCCCCCCAACATACATGTCTGCAAAGTCAACCTGAGAAACACGACGCACAGAAAAATCTTGTGTAAGCAGATGCACATTCCCGCTGCAATAAATGAAACTTAGGCAAACATGTGTACTTCGGCACATACCGGAGATCAATTTGTCTGCAAGCTGATTGGAGCAGACGTCCTTCCTTACAAAACGAGATCAGCTGCCCCGATGTCACACAACAACAACGCACCTGAAGGTCCCCATCGCTCTTCGTAATGTCCCCATACACATCGACCGTTGCATTTGAGAGGGGAAGCGGCTCTGTAATGATCTTATTGACATCGATTTGGCTTCGAGACACCTGTTCTCCTTCAGGGGCCTCAAACGTTGTGGCCTCCGGGGTGTGCAAGTAAAAGCTGATGACTTCGTCGGCGGGGGAGATACTTCGAGTCCTACCATCAAATGTAACCTCTTGACACACACAGGTGGCTGTGCACTTTGCATGTGTGAAATCATTGTCCTTGAGCATCTGCTGCCAGCAGCTGCCTACGGTTCTTCGCATGGAACTGAAGTAGGCCAGAAGGGCTCTGAGCTTCGGCTCCCGTTCGCAGAATCCCCGGTGGTGCATATCCAACGCATTTAGGCGCAACCTTCCCCAAACGCGCAATAACTTCCGCTGCTTCTGAGGAATTATCCCGAAGAAACTCGCAGCCATCAAACTAAGAACTTGAATTCGCCTCAAGTGAACAGAAGGGTGAGATCTCGTCATGTGTTTTAGGCCCTGTATCCACCCACACAAAAATGCACCTCCAGCAGTCTATTGGGGGACGTCGGCACAATAGGAAAGCTATTCCTCCTCCCCAATGCAAACATAAAACTTACATGGGGAAAAAGATCCAATAGATGCCGAGCAACACTTGCCAAGAACGGTAGGGTTGTCCTAGAAAAATCTCCGTCCTGCTCCAAATAACGGGTCAGTCGTCCTATCTGTAACTGCCCTCCACCACGGAAGTTCCCTGAAAAGGAAAACGCCAACAAAAACAACTGCAGTGCGACGCACATGAGGAACAGATATGACGCCACATAGCTCTCCCACACAAAATTTTAACAGCATCAGAAGCCGGTCCGCAAGGTGGGAAGCTGGAGCCTCTGATAACGAGCGCGGAAATGAGCTGCTGCCCTGCTGCTGGGATTGTTCTGCAATCCCCTGGGAACTGGTCTCATGTTTCGTTGCCATATCGTGATTACCTGCTTCTCGAAGTAAAGATACAAAAAGGCCTTCAAACTGTGATGCGGTTGACGGAATAGAACCGCCCTCAATGCCCATGAGGATTTCCTGAATTCGTCTCTGGTGATGTTCCTCTGCAGGCCGGAGGATTGCCGACGGGACGTCCACTGAGCCTGCTGAATGTGCCTGAGGGCCCCAAGAACAGTCCACAAGCCTTCCTAGAACGGCCATCATAAAGAACAAACTGAATGTTATTGGAGGCATCCGAACGGCGCGCCGAAGCGCCAATTGGCCNCGGCCATCATAAAGAACAAACTGAATGTTATTGGAGGCATCCGAACGGCGCGCCGAAGCGCCAATTGGCCCCCTCCCCGCTCCATCTCGCAGGGGTTTTACAACAGAATTAGCAGTGTTGTCCTGTTTTGATTGGATATGAGTCTGAATAAGTGAACAAATGGCGAAGACTTGACCGTCGATTCCCTGCTGCTCGAAGGACAGCTGCTGGTGCACCTGCGACCGGAGTGACCGTCGGGAAGCAGACGACTCTCCACAATACTAAGGCCAAAAGGAGAATCCAGATAATTTAATGTTTAAAAAAGTCTTCATATATGTGTTTTGTAGTAAGCGTCCCGAAGCCGGGTCGTCTGAGCTAGAAGCCTGGTTGGAGCGGGCTGATCACTTGCTTCTGCTCCACTTGCCGATTGCGACACAACGAAACGTCCACTCAGCACACCTGGACCCCAACAGGCCATGAAAGTACTGTTAAATTTACCGACAGATGGCTAAGTTTTTAACAAAGCAACCCATCGTGCAATAGTCGAACTAATATGGCGCCGGTCCTATTTCAAAGCGGGGCCAGGCAACCACCGAGAAGCAGATCTCCGTATACAACACCAGCTCAATCAATCGAGGAAAATAAATGTCTGGCATCGCCCATAGCTCTGGCTGTGATTCTTGGCGAGTGTAGCTGACTTTGCCAGACACAACACGATCCGCGGGTCCCCAAAATAAACTGCTAGGGCTCACGGAGACGCTCGTCCGTACTGGTCCCCAAATAACGGTTAGCGACTTGCTGGGCTGACCCTCGCCTTGCAGTTACCTAACCGGAGCGTGGACAGTGGGAATTTCCCACAAAAGGTTTCCAAACTTATGCCGCCTGCACCCGGACTTCTGCGGAAAAGTTCGTAACTATTGTTTCGCCTAGTGCCTGTGACCCTGCAGATGAAAATTTCCAGCCCAAAGATGTGAGGTAATAGCTGTACTCAACGAACTTAGTGTCCCGCATGGGTAGTACAACAGCGAACTTGATGTTTTTCCCTCTTAAAAACACTAGTTTCCGCCCGTAAAAAGAGTTTACCGATTCATTACGTCTACCATCCGCAGCCACAAACCCACTGGATTTCACCAGAGACCCATAAGGGAAATGGAAACAGAAAACTGTTCCCCATCTGTTCATATCCCCTGGGTCTGATAACGGGGGCGGTGGCACCTGCTCTCTTTTCTTGCATCTCCTATCCTCTTGACTCATGCTGCGCCTCCGCAAGAACTCGAGAAGCAAACTGCTTGACCGTCCGCACCACAAAAAAGCACAAACAAACGCCGGCACATATCCCGGTAACCTCCAAGTTCTTCTTGGAGACTGTAAAGAGTCCAAAAACGTTGACTTGTGTTCCCTGAAGCGCAAACGACTCCGCGGCCAGCGCGCTGTCGAGGCTTTGTAGCTCTCCCCCGATTATTGCATACAGAACGGCGAAGGGAACGCCAGTCAAGATCGTGGAGAGGGCGAAGGTCGTGGCTGAAATGGGGGTCGTCCCGAGGAAATAGTTGTTGAAAGTAAAAGGTAGTATCATCCTTGTGCAGAGAACAAGCTTTACAGAGTCCTTCTGCAAGGCTAACTCTATGGCTTGGAGCCGTTTGCTACGGCGCACAAACCGACGGACAACAAACTGTCGTAACAAGAAACGCGATATAGTAAAAGCTAGACAGGCGGAGCCAAAACTCCCACAAAGAATGACAATTGCAGCCAGTAGCGAAGGACCCATCAAGACCCCTGCCAAAACTGAAAGCAGCGGAGCGGGAACGAGCAATCCAGCGATGATGTAAGTGAACACATACGTAGCTGGGCTATTCTTCTGGCACTCCACCACCAGACGCAGCACCTCCTTCATAGGAAAAAGCCACACGAGCACCAAACACACACTAACAACAAACCCTGCGACTAAAGACTGTGTGCAGCCCCATGATGGCGGCGTCTCCTCCAAGTCTGCGGGCGCTTCATGGACTGCAACAGTAGCTGGTTCAGCCCGTGGAGGTTTCCCAAGATTTAGTAGCTCCTTCTCACAAGGAGATACGGCTGCTACATCTTCAAGACTGCTTCTTCTCGGGGAGTGCCGGTGGCTGAAGAGACGGAGAAAAACTGCCATTACTGTTGCACGCCTATTCCGTGTGGATCGGGGAAAAAAACAAGCATGCAAAATCTGGAGCAACGCAAATCAGGAACATCGGCCAATCTGGAAAGCACAGTTTAACAGAACCTCAACACTCCCGCACAGCTACGGCCTGAGATGCACTGCTGTGGACCCCAGGCTTCCAACGGGCTGAATTGCAAGGGAGCGGTGTTTGTTTGGGAAAGTTCACCCAATAATAAGTAAAAATAACAAAGAGTGAACAAAGTTTGTCTCAAGTGCCTCGACCAGTAGATTTACAACGAAGGTGGTTTATGGCAGCATGGCATGCACTCACCGGCGAGAACAGGGACAAGGAAGACAAACCAAGCACCTCATTAACTATTTAGCAGCACCTTTACCCCCTCTTTTGGCATACCAATTGATTTAATAATTCACTGAGAGTATGTTCAGGCTGCTTGAAGCTTTTTTTTGGCGCTGAATGCACCAGGATTCCTGTGTGTCCATGAGTGCTCTTGCCCTTGCGATTATGCACAGCGTTCCTGCGTTTTTCCTGCAGGATACGCCCATATACTTGTACCGTGCCTCAATTGCGGGCATCTAAACACTAAGTTAAACAGGCATTGGTGCAGCTAGTTGCTGTAGCATGGCTGGTGTGGAATGGTCTGAAGTTTGCAAGTGTACTTGTGTACTTGAGCTTGCGTGTCTGGCCACTAAGCGCCCAGTAAGTTTAAACCAATTGTATGCGTTGTCACTGCATGCACCAATCGAGGCTTGGGCATGCCTCTACAGGTAGTCGCCCTTGGAGAGGTGCAACACTGCCTGTGGGAGGTTGCTACTTATACATTTACTTGCCCGCATACTGACTGTTGATTGCCATGTACGTGCTTATCGATTCTCTACACCGTTAGTGCATTGCAGCAAGGGCGGCCCAGTTGTCACTGCAGATTGTGCTGCACTCCGGCACTAGCTGCAGCAAGGTGCGTTGCAACCTGTCAAAGCCCCCCTTAACTCGCACGAGGCCCAGGCCTTTGGCGGGCGTACCCAACGGACTGGAGCTG
The DNA here is from genome assembly GCA_000499725.1 of Eimeria brunetti. Classification (NCBI taxonomy): domain Eukaryota; phylum Apicomplexa; class Conoidasida; order Eucoccidiorida; family Eimeriidae; genus Eimeria; species Eimeria brunetti. Next base: position 5,681 of record HG711106.1, read on the forward strand.
AATGGGAGGTCACATGCTTTTTAGCTCTTTTAGGAACTGTTTAGGAAGGCTCATCTTGAATATTTTGACTCTATTGAGACGGCCTGCGAACACGATCAAAGCCGTTGTCACGCTTGGTAGCCCCGGATGGTTGGTTAGTGGGGGCAGGCGCGAGCCACGAACTCCACCTAACAGAAAGGCGGTCTGCTGCACAGCAGCAGCAAACCGCCTTTCTGTTAGGTGGAGTTCGTGCAGTGGTTACTATCAAGGGGGCTTCGAAGAGGTAGATGTATACATGTTTGAATACCGGAACATAAACCTTCACCAAAAGTCCAGTTGTTTCACCATTCGCACAGTGGAAATCGACCGCAACCTGCCCCCTGATGGAAACAAACTCTTGGGAAGCTTGGTAATTTGCAAAAAGGTCGACTGCTGAAGTCCACTCGACGGGAAAGGCTCCTCCATCAAGACGACTTCATGAAGATGCATTTCCTTTTACTGACAATCAAGTTCTAACGAACGCCGCAATACGGGGACAGTGGAGGAGTTTTTTGCCCCCTTGACTTGTACCCGCCCCGTCAATGCAGGCCAAAAGACGTGCAACTGTTATTGCTATATTCTTAGAAGGGTATGGCTACACCTAAGCAAGGGTTTCGCCTTTCCAGAAGACGCATGAACAACCGCAACACACACGAACAATCGAACCCTTCAAATAGGCGCTGAGTGGTTATGCGCATGTCCGCAATTGGCAGAGGTGTGAATAGTAAATCAAGGGGAACTATCGAGATTACGCTATATGAAAGAGCATCATTCATTGGTAAACAAATTCCAGTGGTGGACGCGGAACCCCTGTATAACTGGTCCCCGGCCGGGCTGTCGCCCATGGAGAGGCAATGAGTAACCGGCTGGGCCATTGAGAGCGAGGAAATGGGTGAAAGGGATAACTTCGCTGAAATGACGGTCTACCTTCGCATAAAGGAGAGACAAAGCGCACTTCAACGGCCCCAGTTGAGAAGGAAGAAATGAGGTGTGGAATAGACCCAGATTTCCACACTATCGATATTGAAACTGGGAATGCCAGACCCACCCGGAAGGGGATTTGAAGGGGCAGTCGACAGCTACCACGGAATTTGTGGGCCAGAAAGCCCAGAGGACGCGCCTAGAGCCACATAGGCTTCCTTTACCGTAAACGAGGTTATTTAATTCGATGTCATAGACACGCACAAAGCCTTATGGAACTGAAGAATCCGGACAAAAAGACAGCGAGGTCATAAAGAAAGGGAGCCAATAGCTCATATTGAGGTAGTCGAAACGGACATGTTAAGACTTAAAACCTCAAACAGATCAAATACTACGTTAAATGGCCAGGAGAGCGAAAACCCGAACGGGTTTCGTGGGATTGTTTATGGGACGCAATCCACCGTGAGCTTCTACGTGCCGGCATCAAGAGGCAAGAGGTTACACATCCGCTGACGGGTGCTATTTGGCTTTATTTGCGGCGATATGTGCGTTATGGGTGTTATCTACGCCTTCCCTTTCAAATGGTCATCCGTATCTCCTCTCGTATTTACTCTCAGGGGCAAATATCTCCTGTTGCTATGAAGGCTTCTCCCTCTGCCTATAGCTAGCTCGGCATTACCACCCATCACAGTTTCACTTGTTCATATTTTGGGGCAGTCACACGCTTTTGGGCTGGCCCCGCCACTGCCCACGAGGACACAGAACCTGCGTGATGGCAGCGCACATGCCCTTGTTTTTCACACGGTGGATATGTCCGCTGTAAAACAGAGACCAAAACCTCAACGATACGGCATAGGACGCAGTGGTTTGCCGGTGATCACCCCGATGAGTCACGGCATATCTACGGGCCACGAGTTCGCAGCGGACGCGCAGCAGCCGCGCAACAGCGCTTGATGTTGCTTGCATCCCCCTCACCATCTATTTTTTCCTCTTTCCTCTTTTTGAGGTATTTCGGATTGATAGGCCAAGCCAGGGCTTGCATGTAGTCTGTCAGAGGAGGGAGGTGCAGTATTAGCATAGCCTGTGGGAAGTTTGTATATATATTTCTTTACTTGCCAGCATATTGACTATGGATTACCAGGCACGTGCCTACCAGTTGTCTCCAGCGTTAGTGCGAACGTCCAGGGGGGGTTGGTAAGCTTACTTATCAGTCTGCTGTGCAGCACTAGTTGGAGCAAGTTGCATTGTAGCCCATCTCAGTTCTCCTCATCCTGCACCTTCCCCAGGTACTTTGGCCGGTGCGCCTAAGGGGCCTGCGGCTGGATGAGAGATCAGCTGCATGTTGAAAGCATTTTTCTACCCATCATCTTAAGTATATTTTGACTTCATTGCATCTTACAACAGCTGGTGAATAGAAATAATAGCCCGTGCTATAGCAGGAATCAGGGTAAACAGTGTGCAACCCCTAACAGGCAGCTCTCTATCCACATTAGCCCCAGGACCTTCCAACATTGTCATCGGGACACTAGGATACTGCAAGGACGATCAAGCGCGTTTGGCTAACACTTGTCTTGAGTATTTTGACGTTATTGCAACTCACAATGATCCTCCACAATGTAGTGGGAGTCCTTGATCTTATCTGAGTGCAGTCGTGAGCTACAACTACTGTAGAAGCATCAGAAAGCACTTGATCCTCGTCCAGCTCTCAACTGGTCTTGGTATAGTAACACAGGGGCCTGGGGCTCATGCGGGGAGGAGGCGGCCGCGTCATGAGTTGCAGCGCACGGGGCTGTAACTAGCGCTGCAAGGCAACCCCTCGCTCACGCAACAAAGTCATATATGTTGCATGGACTGACATAGTAGGCGATTTCTAAACATTTGAGTGGTCCTTAGGAGGCGGCTTGCATACAAGTGGGACTGCATATCCTGGCTTTTAGACAGACACCGCTACAGAGTATGCTGCAGCAGGAGTTGCAGCCATATACAAGTGTACTCAAGCCTACATTTTATGTTCTCAGTACCACCCTGAACACTTATAAAACACTTCCATGGCCATCAGTAGGCAGCTTGCGCGCAAGTATAAATATATTTGCCAACTCCAGCGAGTGCTGCAGACAGACTAAGCTCCAGCAAGAGTTGTAGCCACATACAAGCATAGCCAGTCTCCTTATGATGCGAGCAACAACACTTTAAACAGTCGTTAAACCTTTTCTTGGTGCCCACTAGACAGCGTGCCCGCAGATGCAGGTAAATGCATAAAGTTGGCTAAGATTGCTTCGCCTTTGACCAAGGTTCGGTGTCTCCCGAGCCCAGCAGTTGGCCGATTGTCTGTAGGTTGTTTTGTCTCCCCTTCCCGTCTTGGGAACTACTGAATAGGGGAGACAGAATCCACGTGAGTGTACAGATGAGCATCGTCCAGAAAGTGGAGACCGCAGCGGTGCTCGGGCGCCATTGGCCCACCGTGGTCATGCATGAGGTGTGGGAAGCAACTGAAGAGCTACTTTGGAGGATCCTTCCATCAAAGATGGAACCATTCGAAAATTGTGAAGCGCAGAGAAGGATGTCCGTTTCCCCGCTAGTGTTGGGTGTGTGGCGCTTGCCTTCAGTTTCCGCAACAAAGCCGTGCTAGGTGACCCGATGCAATCATTGCCCTCTTCTTTGCGCATACAGGTTTTTTCAATCACTTGCACGCAAAATATAGAGTTAGTGAACAATGGCGTGTAGCGACGCAACTGCCCAGTTTGTCACTCTCCTCTAAAACACCCGTCACCGACTGCTCGTGCACAACACCGACTTTCAAACCGCCTACGACATTTGCAAACCTTCCATGGCGTATTTTACCCAAAATCGCTCCTTTTTTTGTCATTCTTTACATATTTCTGGTCTCACCACAAGGGATGAGGTCGAGGATTGGCGGCTGTAAAGCTGATGTCCATCCTGTTCGAGTTTTCTTGTTTGTCCGTTTGTCCGTCGTTGCATGTACCCCTCCTTTGTATTTATTTTCATCTAAACCCATCTTGCCCTGTTTTATTTCGTCCTTCTCTTAATTGGAATATTTTAAAGCGCAAGGACGCAGCAGACAGGGATGTTGGGTTCCGTAACAGAGCCGGCCCAGCCGGGAACTGCCGGAACGGTGGAGCTGCACGGCGCATCCAGCAATCGCCGCCCAGGAGACACTGGAGGCGCTGCATTATCTTATACTCCAACAACAGTATGCCAGGCCCGTAATGAACCTACCACGTCAGTCCGTTCGCAGGATTCGCAAGGCGTCGCTGACGACAGCTCGGCGGCCGAGAGGACGGCCGTAGAGAAGATCCATTTACTTCCTGTTTCTCGAGAGGCTCCTAGGGCCTGGGTCTTTGCCGCCCTCACTGGGCTCATGCGGGAAGGAAAAACTGTCCGCCAGTACCTGTACCTGAAGGTCAAGCGACCCGCCAAGGAGTCGAAGGCCTCTAAAGCTAAGACAAAGTCTCAGGAGGTGCAGCAAAAGCAGCAGCAGCAGGGAATAGAGCAGCAGCCGGAGCAGCCGCAACAACAACAGGACCATCCACAGCAGCAACAGCATCCACGGGTCGAGCCGAACAGCAACAGCGCAGAAGTGTCTGATGAGGAGTACACGTACATTGTCGTGGCTTGTCTACCGCATTCAGGAATCATAACTTCCTCTACAGTCGTCTTCACGTCTGGCAGTCCTCTCCAGCCTTTGCGCCGAGTGCAGCTATTGGCCCTCATCCACCCAAACAGCGCGTATGCACGCCGGGCCGGCGTTGCCTCGTACTCAGAGGCACTGCAGAGGGGGGTTGTGGGGGAATTCAGTGCCAGCAACGACAGCAACAGCAACAACAACAGCAGCAGCAACAACGAAAGCCGAAACAATCAGCGGAATCACGGGACCCAACGTTTGACAGGTGACGCCGCAGGGACCTCCGAAACCAGAAACAGCAGTGGCAGGACTAGCCACAGTGGTAGAAGCGACACGGACAACTCCGCAGCAGCCACAGCTGCAGGTGCTGATGCACAGGGCCGTCGTAGGCAGCTAGGCTCCCCCTTTGACTGGGGCGCTTCCGAGGGTACTGGCGAGAGGCGACGCAGAAGGCAAGGGCCGCCGAGGGAGTACAACCGAGCGGAAGAGGTCATTGCTGCTGTATTCGACGACTCCGACGGGGGACAGGGGTCGGGTGGAGATGAGTCAGGCGATGAAAATGAAATGGGCGGGGGTACCCCGTTTCGTCTCAGCGAGGCTGTGGGGCCTGGGGGGTGCGCCGCCGGATCGTCCTCGCGCGACCAACAGCAAGAAAGGCATGGGGGCGAGCAAGGTCAGGAACAGGAGCAGCCTCTGTTTGGGCAGCAGCGGACTCTTCAGCTGAATTTCAACTTTTCACCCTCCTGCTTCGGTGATCAACGTGTTGCGGGGCGTGGGTCTGAGTGCCCAAAGGCAGGAGTCCAGGGTACAGGGGTGTTCAGTTTGAGTGAAAAAGTACTGTTCCATGACTTTGTGGCGCCTTATTTTCGAGCAAGGAATGCGGGGACGCCTCTTCCTTCAGCGCCTGCCACAGCAGCGGATGGCGTCAGCTGCCGAGACACAGCAGTGGTTGTTTTTCCTGGGAAAAAGCTGGTCATCAAAGATTTAACTTTTGTTGTTTGGGCTACAGATCCGGGCAACGGCCCAGGCTTCGTATGGAAGGACACGGTGAGACTGCAGACACAACAATCCGTCTTAGTGTGAAGTGTCTTCTAAGCGTACGCGCTGTTCGTTTTTCTTACTCATCCGCTGCTTGTATCTTGTCTCAAACTACAGGAGCAACACGTTGTTTGTGTATTTCAGGCTATTTATATATCAGTGGACCCCTGGGGAGAGTACAGACGAGTGCACATACTCCCTTTTGCTGATACACTGCCAACGACATATTCTTTCCGCCTCTTCGAGGATTATTTGCAGCCTTTTCTTAAAGAGCAGCCTTGGCGCCTGATAAGAAAGGGAGACATCTTCACCTTCAGGTATGGCGGCAACCAGCTAGGCCCCTCATGAAGTTGGCAGGTGCATCCAGTGCAGTTTCCGGCCTACTCCGTCGGCCGTTCGCGCAAGCTCAAGCTGAGCCTTCCGTTGTCCTTGTTTGGATTTCTGCAGGGGAGTTGAGTTTAAAGTCATTGCCACGGAGCCCTCCACTGTCCCTGTCGCCCGAGTCGGACCCGAGACGGTCATCCACTTTGAGGGTACGCTGACGGAGTTGCTTATTCACCGCTAACTGCATTTTAGTTCAGTATGCACTAGTGCGTACAGATGGGTACTGGCACATTACTATACCTCGAAGCAAAAATTATACGTTTTGTACGTGGTTTACCTATGTCTATATATTCTGTGGGTTATCAAGTGGGCCCTGGTCGTCGATTCCGCTGCTGTGGCGTGCGATTCAGGGTCACTGAACCCATCCCTCATCGACATTTTGCCTCCTGAGATCCTCTCCCGAGTCCGCCGGCTTCCAGCGCGGGTGCAGCCTTTCGCGATTGTGGCAGCAGCGCAGGTGCGTGAGGTTCCTTGTATGCGTGGTTCATGCAGTCAAAGCATTGATCAGCGCATAGAGAGGCTAGCCTAGCGTGTTTAACGTAGCTTGGTCTTAAAGCATTGGGGCCGTGGCAGGGGTTTTGGGTAGGGACAGCATTAGGGTTTGTGCCGTGGTTTGGTCCAAGGTCCGGCGTTGGACATGGGCTACAACTTTGTGTTTGGGTTTCTGCAAGGGGTTTGGGCTAGTGTATCTGTTGGCGTGATAGTTTTAAGTGGAGACCCTTACTGTTTGTGGAGGCGCCCGCGGATCTATCGAAATGGCTGGGCGTTAGCAGCTGCTGGGTTTGCCTACCTGTGTCAGCTGCCGTACTTCCTGTATGTTCGCTGCAGTATGCATGCTGCTAGGTGTTGGGTGCTGCGCGTTCAGTCTTTGGATCCGCAGTTGCTGCTGCGGGTGCTGCCTTCTGGAGGTGTGAGGGGCGGTTCTCGGGGGATCGACGAGGGTTTGGAGGCGGCGGTGAGGCGGCAGCTTGTGGGGCCATTTTGCTTTTCTGAATACCGACGGCTGTATGGCCACATGTGCACGCGAGGCCCACAGGAAAACTCGCAGAAGAGAACAGAAGAAGACACGCGAGAAATGTCTAGGGTTGTTTCACCGGAGAAAGTACAGCAGAGTCAATCTTCAACGCTCTCGCCTTCGGCGGAAGTCGCAGCAGGAGCGGGGGAACTGGAGGCGCCCTGCTGCACTGTATGTACACTGCAGCTGCAAGATGGCACAGAGTCCGTGACCCTGACCTGCGGCCATGCCTTTCACTGGGAATGCGCAAGGGCATGGCTCCGGTGCAGCGCCACCTGTCCCAATTGCAGGGCCCAGGTAGTGTTGCCTACAGGGGCCCCCCACGAAGGCGAGGAGGAGAGCGGCAATGTGCAGGCGCATGTTGGTAACGCAGCTCTCGGGTTTGTGCGGAATGCGTGGGCGGAGTTTTTCAGCGCCTGAGATTCTTTACTTCCTGTATACTGGAATTATGCTGCCTCCCCCACAAATAGTGCTTGGTGAGGCTTAGCGAAGATGATGAAACAGGTGAGGAGACGAGCCGGGGGAGCTGTTGTGGCCTGCTGCACAGATAGCTGGAAGCCTTTTTACGGATACTTTTAGCCTGTAACTGACCATGGAGGTCTCTTCTGTTTACAGAATGTCTTTTGGCCCTTTGGAGCTAGGCTTGGAATGTATGGCTTGGAATTGGGTGTTTTGACAGCCAAGTGGAAGCTTAGCTTGTGTTGTGTTGTATTCATCATTTTCACCACTTTGCCCACGCCCTTGTACTCGCCGGCTGGACCTAAAAGAATGGTCTCTGGCCCAATCAGCGCTGGAGGTATACCGACTAAAATGGAGTCTAGTTGCTCAGTACCACACTTGCCATTTAATTATTCCCGTGTGATTTCAAGTAGGCAAGCGAAGGACACTACGGAAGGGTTTCCCCGAGATAGTAATAGAGGCACTGACTCCTGGGTTTGGGAGAGGCACTGATTGCTTTGCGCGATCTATACACATTGCGGGGCTTTGACAGCTTGTGCACCCACACTGCAGTACCGTAGGCTTTACGCATTGTCCATGTGTAGACATGCGCAATGCGCATAGCATGCCATGTTTCCTTTGAAACGCCATGAAGAGCTAAACGCCCTGTGGCATAGCTCTGCGCATCACAAGAGGACAAGAGAACGGAGGGGCCTGGGGATGATGAGTAAAAATATATTAGGTTAACGCAGAAAGGGGAGAGTTCGTATCGCTCCAAGTAGGGGCAACGTGGACCGTAAAAGACTTGACAGCAATAAAGGTGGATCAAATATCAAATGTCAGGTGCACAATGTTTAGCCATCCAGGGACTTTTGGGGCCTCTTGGCCTTCTCCTTCTTGTCTCTTTCAGTTTCTTCTCCGCTCTCTCGGGGGAACATTAGGATTTAACTGATAATTTGGAAATGGTCCGATGGTGGCCTTCATTTGTTTCATCTCCCGACGATGCTAAAATGGCCACATTCTGGAGATACCGACAGGAGGTGGCAGTCGGACACCAACAAGCCTGGCTTATGGTGTGTCGCTTTGTTTGCATCCTTGTTTGTTTGCTATATACGTTGGGTTCTGGGTATTCTTTCCTCCGCGTTTTGTGTTGGGAGCGAGCAGCTCGTGTGTGTTTATTTAGTGCGGGAGTTTTTCTGCCATAAACTTGTCATGTCTTTGCTTGCTTTTGACCATCCAACAACAAAGAAGTAACACTACAAAGAAAATAAGGATGCATACCATAAGCAATACCAGCAAAGGCCCGTGGAAAGTGGCGGGAGAATCAAAATCCAGCCCGATAGTGGTGCCCACAACTTGGCGAGGCATGTACACTGGCATACCTGTATGTGCTAGTGCTGGGTTCTGCATCATTCCCCCTATTTGTCCCCAATTCAAAAACGAATAAGGCGCCGATTCAGCAGTAAGTGGCCCCCCGCGCATATCCATTCCTCTTTTGACCGCTAACATCACAGACCCCCCTCCGTCTGCCTCCCCGAGGAGAACGGCTCCGAGGTCCTTTGAGGTGCCCGAGATCGCTGCAGATTTACTTTCTGCAGTTGTTGCTGTTGAGCCGCCGAGTTGCAGCATGACTAAGGATTTTATAGTTGAATTTTCGGGGGAGTATAGAGATGGTTCTGCTTCGGACTCCAGCACCTTCTGACGCGCCATCTGAGCAACCTGGTTCCTCATTAGGCTGATCGCTCGAGCCTGAAAGTCCTCATGTGGAGCGAAGCGCACCTGAGTGGCATCTGGCCGTGCATGTTGTTCGCCTTCGAAATGGCTAACGCAGGCAGCAAGCCGCACGCAGCATAGGAGTCCTAGAGCGAATGTAATGCTCCGAACCACCCACCCATTTAACGTCACAGTCAAATATCGAGGCCATGAGCTTGATCCTGGCAATCGAATTCTCTTTTCTGCTGCAGTGCCCGGCAGGGAGTAGCAAGGACGGGGGTCATCATGTTGCCGTTCTTTGTGAGGTCCTCTAGAGAGGGGAGTGGTCCTCGCGAAGCCTCGGCAGGCCGCTGCTGTTCTATCAGCAGAGTGCTCCTGACCAAGGTGCTTCGCTGCACCCGTCGAAACCAGTTTACGGTCGAATGCACCTCGGAGGCAACTCGGTTCCCCGTAGTACAAGCAAGCAGGTGCCTGAAGAAGCGACAGTGTACCGCCTGCCGCCATGACGGTTCCAGTTAAGATGTTTCTGGTGAATGCCTGGAGAATCCCCGTGTTTTTCCAGTCTTTCCCTCACGCTTTGGACACTCCGTTGCTGCGAGCAGCGGACCACGGCACAGCGCCACCGATGGGTAGCTTCAAAGGTATTTCCCAGGTATTTGCCGTTGAGACTATTGACTTTATGTGCCCTTTGCTGAAGATCGTTGCAGTTTGGGTCTAGCATAAATCCCAAGGATGCGGTGGTGGGTCGGCGGCGGGTCGGGTAACCCGACAAGAAAGGTGCGGACGGAACTGCAGATGACGAGCTTTCAAGGAGCTCCCCCAATGTGCTGAACAAATTCTTTTTGTTGAATATATTTCCGCTACTCAGGACAAAGCTACAGCGAGATAGTGCACTAGACTCATTGCCCCGGCGCAGCGGCCGCAAGCCCGGAACAAGCAGCCAACAAGGAGAATGCTTCAAAGGCTTGTGCCTGTTTAACTACTTGGCAACTTTTGAGTATTTAGTCAAAACCTCAGTATGGCAATAAAGACAGATTCATGTTGAATTTGGATGGGCATGCTAGACAGTACCCGCGTTCAGAACCGGTCGTCGGCTGAGCCCCGCGGCGCAGAACAAACCAGTGGTCCAGCCGTAGCGAGCTCCATTTGGCAGCTGCGGCACCACCGGTATTTCCGCTCACCCGTAGGAGGCCACTCGAGTCAAGCTGATACAAACGCCAAAATGTATTACTGAATGTCATCATAAGTTCTCTAAAGTAAATTTGCTGCACTTCCGAGGCAAACGGCATACCGGGCGGTCAAGGGCGCGGCAAGCCCAGTATACCCGCTTGTTTTTGGTGCAGACATCATACTCAGGCCAATAGCAACAGTAATTGATAGTTAAACTCAGCTATCCCCTACATTTGTTTTAGTGCTCGCTGAACTCAGGACTTCCTGGTGGTACGGTGAGGGCATGCTAGACCAGAGCTCGCACACAAGAAACCTGGTGTTCTGCCTGGCCCTCCGGGTTATCCTGCAGCAAAATTAAATTCAAAGGTAACTCTAACAAGGTTTACGAGGGATAACAATATTAATTGGGAATCACTTCAAGGGCTGCTGCACAAGAACAGGGGTAGTGCGGCCGAGACTGGCCGATGAACACACGCTACCCATAGGTGCAGCTGGCTTATCACAAATCATAGATGTTTGTATTTTTAATGCTACACAGGCAACTCCTACTCCCAGAAGCGATACGGCAGCGATGGTTCACTCCACGTTTCCCCTAGCTTCTCAAGTTTGCGGACCGCAACGGGAGATGAATGCCTACCCCTATTCTTCCCCGGAAGAACGAAGCTCAGGCAGAACAAAACGAAAGCCTACTCCAAAGTATTATTATCTCCAAGGCTCTGCTTCAGTGAGCATGCCGTGTACGCAGCACAGTCGCCGCCCACAATGGCAGCCTATTCCCTTGCTTGCACAGCTTGTGCAAATGCCAACTTGCATAATTACTTATTACTCTATGCTTGCTTTCAACACCTTCCGTTCTTTTTTGATTTCTAACCCAAGCTCCCGGCATTGCGGAGCAATGCCGTGGACCGTAATAGAAAAATGCCTCCAACCACAGGTGCAAATAAGCTATGCTTCAACGTGTACCCTAATTAATTTGTTCGAGTCCTTTAACAGCCCTAATGAGGCGATGATAACTGGCATAACTAATCCCTTTCTAAATACTCACGTGCTAACTTCCAGCTGGATGCGGTGAAAGTCAAACCGGGTCGGCATGAGGCCCTGGCCACTACCATCCCCAACCAACGAATATGTGGCAAAATTAGCTCAACTCACTCTCCCTGCACCACCACTACTGACGAAGGGGGGTTCCGTGTAGACGCGACAATGCTTGCTGCCTTCCTTTAACCTCTTGACAGTTTTTTACTGGGTGCAGACACGCAAGCATTTAAAAATTCATTGGGTTTCTCAAAAAGCTGAGTTGTCCACGAAGCAAACACGTTATATCTCCATGTACTACAAAGGATAATCGAGCAAGAATTCCAAAATACAGTAAACCACTCAGCTTGTGCGCCTTGACTGTTGCGATTGTCTCGCACCAGCGCACAAGAAGCAGAAGAGCAAACCAAATAAACTTCGTGGTTCTGTTCGCCAAAAATGATCCTTTACTCTGAGGGTGGCCCAGCATCCCTAAGCGCCTGAACTAAACCGTACAGACCCAGGCCCTCCGAAGTCTGTAGTTCACCATCAACAAACTCAAGTTTCATTGCCTGGTCGAATAAAGGGTTGATAAAAACCATTCGGCCACGCTGGACGTCGACAAGACACCTCTTAAGCTCTCCGGTTTCCTCATCAACTTGGAACGGCATGCCACTTATCGTTACAACGTAGGGGAACTCTGGGTTTTCCTCATGAGTCCATTCTTCTTCACTGGGCTGATATACAATTTTTGCTGTTTTTGGTTTATCCTCCTCGCCTTCGCTGTCACTGGAGCTGCTATCTTCTTTTTCTTCTGCCCCTTCGTCTTCCTCTTCACCCCCTTCTTTCGGGAGCACGCTTGGGTGCGGTTCTCCCGGGTGGAACATTGACCATTCAAGGTCGAATCCGGTGCCGGCCTCGTGGAACATGAGACCCACACCTGCCATTGGTTTGACTATAAGGGCCACTGGATCTGGAAGCTTAGGATGGTTTAAGAAGGGTTTTCCATCTTTAATTTCAACCAGGACCCTTGATGGATTACGATCTTCGTCCAGAGCGACGGGGACGCCACCGTAGAAGCCAACCGGTGGGTCTCCGCACTCCGCGCCGTCTGCCCATTCCTCATCGTCTGCAAGTCGTCGGGCAACAACTCTCTGGCCCTCGAGCCCTCTGAAGCACCGGTAAACAACAAATGCAAGAGCAAGGGCGGCTGCCGCGAGAGAGACGAGGGTCAGGGATGTTCTAAATTGTCTCCCGGCGGTGTTCACGTGTGCATCACGCGCAAGGAAGGCATCATTTTCCATTTGAGCATCATTGTGTTGCAGAACAACATTAGACGCAGACAAAGAAGCCTCGGCCCTCCCCAAGTGGTTGCTGACCGCAACGAAACTTGCCAAGGAGGCGACGACAAACGGCACGGACTTACGCATGGTGGAATGCAAATGCATACAAGACATTCCGATCCAGTGAAAATCAAATTTGACTTTTACTTCCAACCCGTCCCTGAGGTGAAGTTGGCGTGTGTCTCACTCCGCTGGCGGTCGTTGCTAGCACGATACACGAGACACAGTGCCTGGCGACGCACGGTGCTCCTCTGCACTGTTGCAGTCGGCACCCACAGCCATGAACGCGACTCAGGCGAAACTACTAAGTAACTCGTCTTTTGTCCATATTTCCCTGCAGAATTTAATTTATTTACTTCCACCTAGGATCAATGCTAAATTTGCATTTCACAATTCAAATTCAATTCGTAAACGTGCGATCTAGACACACTAGCGTACTCTTTGATCTGACGGCGCCGAACACGTACACGCAGTATACGCAGGGGTGCATCGCCAGACACATTTAAATGGCAAAACCAAATTACACTGTGTATAAAAACATATTTTTGCAGCGCAAGAGAAAATGTGTGTTCTAGCAGAAGGCAGAAATGAGTCCACTTGCACACTTCTTGGTGAGTAAATGGTGGGGACCCCCCACGGGGTGCAGCGTGCAAGCGCGCCGTCTAGCTCCCATACCTTGGCCGGCCACTGATCTAGCACGGTGTGTGTAGAGGCTCCTCGACATCAGCCGAGGAGTATCATGAGCTGCAACGAAGTCAAAGTGCGTGGGACAAAAGTTGCCGAAAAGCAACAGCTCGAAGCCTGCTGGCAGAGCAGCACAGGGGCCTCCGCAGCAGCACCGTAAAGAGATCTGTGATGTTGGATAATATAGATCTGCTTGTTCGCAGTCTACCTACCAAGGCCCAAGTAGGTGTTAAGCAATAGTTGCAAGTGTGTGTGCATCGAAAAGGGCTTTGCTGCACTCGCATGGAAAGTCGGCTTGCAACAGGAGTTGCAGCAGCAAGCGCTGCCACTCATGGCAAACCACATCCTCTCCACGTCAACCCCCATATATTTGTGCTGATCTTCCCGAAACTCCTACAGACAGGCAGGGGTTCAGCGGGATTTTGGGAAACTGCCAAGTCCCTTGACTCTAATGCAGACCACGATAGTCCTCAACTAAGGTCGGCGACTCCCACTACAAGGGACCTCCTAGATGAATGCCAAGAAACGCAACGGAATAGCGGGATGGCGGCTTTTACACCTTACATTCGTTGGAATGTTTGCCTAAACGAGTTTGTCAGCTGCAGCTTGCCAAAACAAGGCACTGTCCTCCTGATCCCCTGTGCACAATGCGTGTCTAAATTGGTAACGGTAAACAGCATGGGTTGGGCCGCTGTGGGCTCCCTAGTGCTCCAATTACTTCCTTGTTTTTGAAGCTACAGCATATTCTGCTTCGTATTCTTTACCCTACGGGATCCCACATAGCGTGGCAACAGCTGTAGCAAAAGATTACACTGGAAAATTTCTGCTATTAGCTCGCACAACGTTGGCCGCAAAACAGCTGTGTGAAATCTCATATCATCATCTCGGTATATCTCTATTGGATCCTTATAGAGACCCACTACGGAGACCTACCGGTCTTTACCGGTCCCAAAAGCAGCCCAAAAACCGGCGACTATTCTGGTTGTAAAGATTCCGCACCCCAAGTATGATTCAAGCGAAAAAATAATCTTACCAAAAAGCATGCAAGCGGTGTGCTTGAGGAGTTGCCAAGCATGATTATATGTCTAAAATTTGCGCCATGCGACTGGAAAGAGAGACTGCGGCCTTTGGCAGTTTCTCTTTCCGATCGAAGCCCAGTTAAAACGCCTTGTTGTTATCACGGACGTACAGAGTGTCTAATGCATCGCTGCTTCGGGCTGCCAAAGTTGGTCGGGCTGGTGCTCCTTTGCAGTGGCCTTGCAGGCGTGTTCAAACAAGCACTGGAAAAAAATGAGTGCTTGTGAACGGCAGACTTCGCACACGGAATCCTGTTTACGGCACTAACGGCTAAGAAAGTTGCGGTTACCTGTGTACACAGCCTTAGCTGCGATGACCTAGCACACCGTGCGCAGTGTTAAGCTTTACGAGCAGTGCACTAAAACAAGTGAACTGCGAGAGAAATGAGTTGCAGCAATCACAGGAAGTTATGGGCATTCCGTGAAACTTTACTGCGATAATCCGCACGGTTCTCCCTAAGTGCGCCAGTCCTCGATAAGCCGTCCTTCGTAGGAGTAGGACATACAGAAAGGGGAGTCTGCGGAGGCCTCATGGGGGAGACGTGCCTTGAGTGCTGCGAAGACAGCGAGAGCAGAGGGCGTACGTATTAATGCTTAGTTGTGTGCGGGAAGCAGTGGCATGTGTCAGTCATCAGGTTTTTGCTTACGTAGACGCAATCGAGGGGATAAGTTGTCCTCTCAAATGCATGCATGTAATTCGGAGGCAAGGAAGGATGGGTCCACAAACTGCGTTTTTCGAATATTTTCAGGAGCATCTGCGCCGTTTCATTTGCTGCCTCCACCTCGTTCCTTGGCGGTTTCCAGATGCATATGTGCACGTCAGATTTTGTGACGTCATTCATGGAAAAGGAAGGGCGAGCTGGCTCTTTCTTGGGCTCGAGCGTTTTCTTGAATGCTGCCTTTGTAGACTGAGCAGAAGGGAAAATTGGCACACTTGAAAGAGGGAAATAGGCAATCCACCCTGTCCTTACCAAGTTGCGATGAGGATTAGAGGCGAGCAACGAAATGCGTAATACACCAATTCAACTTACATTAGCATATTTCCCAACGAACACCTGTTTCAGCGCTTTCTGGAAATGAGGTACTAGACATTCCTGCCCGTGGATAAGCTCCTCTAACTCCTTCTCCTTGCTTTGCAAAGCCTTCTCTCTGCGGGTACATGCATGCAACAGTGGGGAATTCTGATTTGGAATTGTGTTAATAGTATTATCTCCCCAAGCTAGTCGAAAGCAGTCCAGCAGCATATAGGCAAGGGTATTGGTGGACAAAACGTATCAGGAAGGAGCCGGTGGCTCCAAAAGCTACCTGCTTTCTTCTTGCATTCGTCTGGACAATGTCGCACTGATTTCTTCATGCCCCCCCGCTTGGATGCCATCCACAGGCTCTCCCTCCGGCGGGGCTTCAGGCGCCTCCTCATACAGCTTTTCCATTTCTTCCCAGAAAGCCGTTGCATCTTCCTCCTCGCTGAACCACTCGCTCGCCCCCATCGGCTGGGGAGGCTCTGGCAAGCGGTATATAGGCCTCCGGCACCGCAGCAAGCTGCACTCGTTGAATCCTCCAAGGGTATGCAGGATGAAGGTTCTAGACAAAACACACAATATTGTAAAGGCATGCAAAACCGCACAGTAATGCTGACGTCCCAACGGATACACATATTTCAGGGCATCAGACAGCTTGAAAACATAGAATGGTGTAATACCATTTAATACATTATGTGTACAATATCTTGAGCGCTTTGGTGCATGCAGCGCCTTCAATCCCTGCAATGCCTTCAAACACCATAACATCCCAGGAAAAAATCGATCACTGTAACATAGCTCATGGCTTTATGGTATGCAATATTTTAGGGGCAGAAAATACTAAAGTACTAAGGAGGTAATGAATGTGCTAAAGCGGCTGGCTGTGCACTGCACAGTTGCCGTTTGCGCACTGTGGATATCAGCTGGGCAGTGCTCACCCATCTGCTTGGATCTCCTGAAGTAGCTCCCCCTCAGTTTCTGCTGTCACAACGAAGCAGTTTGCACGAAGCGCTGGTCTGAGAAAGCAAAGCATGGGACAAACGAGAGGATAGGATGAACGAAGCTACTGTTGTCAGTCCGGACAGGCCTAAAAGAACAGGCGCAAAAGTAGATCAGCCCTGCAAGTCTTTTTGCCCACAGCATGACTGCTGAGTTCAGTGAAGCAGGAGTACAGCTCAAAAGTTAAATGGAGCCGTCGACTACAGGTGCTTATCCAGTGCATAGCCTCGCCTGAGCAGTTCCCAAAGGAATTCCCTGGCGAATCGCAGCTTAAATATGATGATCTTATACACAAGCCAAGGGCAGTATGCTCGCAAGACTTCCCCAATATCACCCAAGAGGCGATGCGTTGAATATGCAGCAAGGTCCAGCTGAGACATATCGCTGAAATCCAGGACCACCAGCACTGCAAGTCACAACATGCCGTCTAAACACTTCGGCCAGCTCTAAACTTCCAGCCGCCTTCTGCAATCCTCCTCTTATCCACTCAGACTTTCGTTCCGTTGAGCTTCCCCTTTAGGGAATAACTACAGACGATACAGCTGCAGGTCTGTCTACCAAGGAAACTGACCTACCCGTCTGCTGACGTGCTGCTTACCGTGAGATATCTTTTCACCGTGACGGCGAGAAGCCGAAGCTAGTTTGCTCCAGGTGCGCCCGAAGACTTTTAGGAGTGTTCGCTGGAGCCCCGCCGGAGTAACCTGGAGATATATACTTGTGGGAATAAGGCTGGCTACCGGAATATACACTGCCGGATGTTTTCCATCAGCGGAGCGGTAGGCAAGGGCCCCAGCTAGCCTGGACTCTAGTTCGAGCAAGGCATCCGCAGAGGAGTGGCGGGTGAAGCGTCCCCCCTGCTCTTCAACCTCAGCGAGGCTTTTCCTGAGGCAGGCGAGCCGAGCCAAGGAGTTGCAGGCTTCCTTCCGCGACGACAAATCAGCGCTCCTTGAAACCTTTCCATCTCGCATGTAAAGAAGACGCCGCATATCCTCTACTACGTACCAAGCGCAGTTGCCGCTTAGCGAGCTGATAAGAACTATAAACTTGGCCAGCTTCTGTTCGTACGCTGAGCAGCGCAGCATGCGAAGCATCAGCACACACAGCTCCCCAACAGCTTCCTTAGGGACACAACAACATGTTAAGGCGGAACCAGGTAGGAACACCCAGTACAAAGTAATCCTAGGTTTGCTGATGAGATAGTTCTACCGTCAAGCTCCCCATAAGTTGTTCTTACGCGCGAACAGATCGCGGCCCTCCGGTGCCGCAGGTCCCTCTGACTGGGGGAGTGCCCCAATTACGAGGTGGCCCTTAGCTTCAAGGTGGGCTTTAACTTCCTCTTTTCTGTCGTTTTTGCACTTAATTGGAGCCTTTATCTTTACAAGAGAGGAAACATCGTGCTGCGTTGTCTCGGGGAAGTTGCCATCATAGTAGCCTGCGAAAGCTTCAGCAAAAGCTTCTGGGTCTTCTGGAACACGGGGTGAGAAAGAGGCTTCTTCGCACACAGGCAGGATGCGATTTCCTACTTTCACTTCCCCTTGATACAGCAGGCGCCCCTCGACGACTCTGGGCCACTCAGCCGCCTCACCGTCATCGCCAGCATTCCCAAGTGTCTCGGGTGCATCTGAAAGCTGATGAACCTTTTCAGTGGCATGTTGCCCTGCCCCATGTTGTCCCTGCCAGCCAGGGCTTTCACCGCGAGGTTTCATTACCGTCACTCTGGTATACCGTTGTATGAAGCCAGACTTACGTAGTCTCGTTTGGGGAGGCCAGTCTCAAATATGGTCTTTTGGGGGGGAAATTGGTAAGAAAAGATGATATGGAGCAATACAAGGAAGAAAAACGGGGAATAATACCAGTGCCCAGATCCCGTTCTGCACGGAGCCTGATTAAGGCAGCAGCAGGACAGAGGAGAGGATAACTCACCCTTCAACGGGGGAAGAAAAATGAATGAAAATACCCCAATTTGAGAGTACAGATGAAGGGGCCTACATTGAAATGGGAAAACTGAGGCAAATGGTGCCGGCTGCAAGCATGCCAGGCTCGAGGCTCCGCAGCCGACCGGTCAGACCAACATGGCCACCTCTACCTTATAGGAAGTGCCATCTCTTCTCCGTTTCCTTTAATGGCCAATATCTCCCTAGTTTTTAGTTTTACTATGCTCTTCCCTTTTAATGGCAGCCTTGTCGGCCAGTGCCTTCGGACAAAGCGCCGAACCGTCGATGGCTGTGGCCAACCGCTGCTGGAAGTAGATCGGTTCCCCGCGGCATTCATCGATGCCGCCATGGATTCCCATGAACATCCTACACTAATTGCTAGCATTTATGTTGAGAGTGTTTTAAGTGCAATAAATTTGCCTTTCGGGACCTCAACTGAGGGTGGCAAGTCCCCTGCAGCAGAATATTCGCCAAGTAGCAAGGCCGATACCTCTACGTAAAGGATTGAAAAAACTTCCTGCCTTCCATCTTCCACTCTACTTCGAGCCTACGCCAAAAAATTCACTGCTAAACAGGCACAATAAACGGGTTCCTGTGGCTGCGTCTCTTCTGGGGCTAACTAGCTAGAGACAGTTTCTCTTATTCACCGTGTCCTTGTAGCTCGTGTTGTTAATGGTCCCTTCTCCTTCAGCAAATCAAAAAGATAGGGAAGCTTGCACTGGTTTTTAGGAAGACTTGCTGGTGTAATCCAGGCCATCAGCCTGTTAGTTCACCCCGGCATACGCCGCGTCTACTTCCGTTTCCAGTGTAACTTAGTACGTAGTGCTAGGCGAGATTGTTTTGCTGTGAGAAGTGATACAACGAACGTTTTGCCACTACCTGAGCTTAGCTTTCTCGTCAGTAGCTTGAGGTGTGGTCTACCGTCTGCCCGTTTCGCGCTCACTTGTAATGGGGCGGTGCGGTACAGAATACTGTTCATCCAAGTAATACAATGCATACAGCATACAGGAACCACTATAGAGAGTAAACGCCTTCAGATTCCCTTGGTTGGAGAAAGGACTTCGTCTGGTCCCCTTCAGGCTTATTATTCCTGCGTCGCAGGAACACTCGAAGCTGCCGGTTCAGCGCTACTGCCTCATATTACCCACCGTTTTTCTCCTGCTTCTTCGCTTCGCTGAAGCACTGGTCTTCAGACCTTTTAAGGGAATAAAAATGCATTTTCTTCTTCCTCGACTCTTGTGGGCAAGTTTTGCACCCCAGTTTATAAGGCTGTTTTCGGCGTCACCCTAGTTGTATGCCCACGAGGGATATCCGTTGGGTCAAAGAGCTATGCGTACAACTACTTATGACATTCGTAAGTAGCATAACTATTTAACTGCGTTAGTTGCTCAATCTGAATATCTTGCAAAAGCTCATAATTCGTAATAGATTCCCCTGGAGCTCAGCTTGACGTTATACAGCACTAGAGCCCAGCACGACAGTGTATGCGACAATATGAACATCCATTCTCATTAAAGCTCCTGAATTAGTGTTTATGTTGATTAGAAACTGCCGAGGGACTGGGTGTTTCCGAAGGCTGCTTGCCTGACTCTTTTGACCTTGGTTGTTGAGCACTACTCATGCTGTCGAGCAAATATGCAGAACGCTGTATACTTAATTTTAACAGGATTTTAATTACACTTTCAAAGCTAATTGAGCCAAGAAAAAATCTTCTAAGGTTGGCATAATCCCTCATGAGTACTCCAACCCGATTTACTTCATGCATTCGCCCCCCACTACGTGTCTGCGCGGATCCTGTTCTAAATGCAGTTGTGCCGTAGCCAGCAGGCTACTGCACTACTTTACGCAGCTCCATGCGTTGCAGTCTAACCAGCCACAGAGATTACAAACAGCTAAGGGCCGGCTCAACACCCGTTATTGCCACAAAACTTGGCATATCGTAGCTTGTCTACGGACTGTTGTGCAGGCTTACCTGATATGTTGCAGGTGTGCCACCTGGTGCAAGAGCCATGTAAGCTGCCCAACGGCTTGTTCGTCCTTGCTTTGTCTCAACTAAATAAAGGCCCCCAACGAGCTGCCCTGTGCAGAAGAACGCAACATGACAAGAAACTTCACAGAATAATACAAGCTTCTACGTAGAAGTTGTGTAGTATTTCTCTATGACACCGCCATGTTTCGTTCTCTCGTAGATGTGGACGTTATTCGGTTTACCCTGTACGGGCCGCAGCAGTGGCAGCGGTGATTGCGACACATGCACCCGTTGAAGCGCGATCTTCCCTAGACGAAAGACGACGAAAATGGCGCATTTAGAATAATATGGAGGCGAAAAAATCCCCAAGATGCTAAACCCAACCACAAAAAACGCACAAATCCCCGTTGATGATGCCTTAATTTGGTGAAGCTTCTGGCTCCCTTCATGGCGAAGATTGTAGGGCTATCCTGTCACTACTAAATGGCTTAGTGCCCCTGGCATTTGTTACTATACATAAAAACCACACACACAGACTTGCGCTACACGTACATTTGAGGAAACTAAAATGATGACAGGAGGGCGCTACTTCAGCTATCTCAGCTGCGCCAGGCCACATGCAGAGGAGCATGCTAGACTAGCGCCTAAAGGGTGAACTCAGATCTATATTTCTTCATTAGTAGGAGTGCTGCTTCACTTGGTCAAGGCAAATGATCGAGCCATTTATCAAAAAATGAGCGCTCGATCCTGTCGCATGCCTTCAAGACGAGCCCTCACTCCCGTACTGACGAAAACACATAAGAGGGGACCTTCCACAGGTGGTTAAGGCTAAGTAAGATTGGAGGGTATGTCTGGGCAAGTTACTATTTGAACCACTGCATTAGAAGAAATGTCTCACACCGTGGCTCCGCAAACATACACAGGTGTGTCAAGAATGAGTTGCGGTGGACACAGTTGAAGTGGGCATAGTTTCCACGAGAAGCCATACTTATATGAAATTCCTTCGCATCATTTTTAACACGCATACGGCAGTATATCCAGTGAAAAGTACCCTCCGCTCAGTCGTTGGCGAGTCTAGCGCCCCCATGGGCAGCGGCCGGGCCGGTCACTCTGAATGCCTGGGCAACGTGGAAGAATTACCATCAAGAAACAAAACTTACCTATATATGCATTTTCATAAGGAATGCTTGTAGCATTCGCGCTCAAGATTAATTGTTGGCAGAGCAGCGCCGCCGATTAGGGGATGCTGAGTTGCCCCTGCTCGTATCGGCGATGCCTCAGCTGACACTCCGACCCAGCTGCTCATTGCTTAATGACTGTTTAATGTGTGTAAGCCATTACAGAAATTCTTCAAGCAATACCACGCCTGTAATCCAAGCGTGGCGGTTTAGACTCTGCGGCCAGCGGGTGGGTGAGACAGGTCTTGTAGCGCAGGCTGTGCATGAAACGCTAGAGCCGTGGTCTTCAGTCAAACATTACAGGATCGGTTCAACTGCAGAAAAACCCAGTTGAGCAAAAATGGATGCTCCATTGGCGCCAATGGATTTCCGAGGTCTGCTGTTACACATGCAAAAAGGAGCTACATATGTACTTACACAAATGAGCTGAGACGGAAGTTTCACAACGCATACAGCCTGGTTTCATACGAAACTGCCTCACCTTCCGGTATAGCAACCCGCCGACGAGCTGACAGCAGTCAACGCGACGAGCTGAAAGCAGCCAACGCGAACAACGCGAACTTGCCAATAGTGAACATATCATTGAAGGAAACTTATAAATTGCGTAGAACGGTCATTGTTTCTAGTGCTGCGGACAAATTTTAGTGTATTCCACACTTGTACATTCAAAAAAATCACTGCAGCTGCGACGAGCAAATATTTGCAAGCCAGGTAAGAACCACTCATTTGGTGGGCAGTCAACGAAGCATAGTGAGATTTCATCAACTATAGCTGCTCGCCAGGGGCCTGTGCCCACGCGTCTTTTGGCCTCGGCTCACCGAGAAAAGTGAATCGTTGCGTTCCGAAGCGAAACCCGTACATGAGTTCCCAGATGCTCCATCAGCTCCGTTGAGCTCAGTTGAGCGCTAGCAAGCCTTGGCGCCCTTTTCCGTAGGTAAAACAACAAGAGCTCCTATATGGAGCATGTCAAGTGACGCGAAATCGACACTTACACGTACTGCCAGGCAGCAGGCATCTGCTTGACCCCTGCATGGTGTTTCGGCTTCAGCTCTGCTTGCACAAGCACTGCTACTAGCTTGGTGAAAGCCTAGAGCAGTACGCCACACTCTGTTTGGCACCAGTGCAAGGTGCAGCTTGTTGTAGTGTACTGACAGGCCAAAGGTGGAGACTGTCCGTCGTTACCTGTCATATTCCCAAGCAGTCCACTGGTCTCTACTGGAACGAGTAGACGGGTTCTTAACCAACTCTGGGGTGAAGGGGAATTCTATGGAACTGAGAAACGCAGAGGTGATGGAAGCATAATTGGTTGCCGCAATGCCAGAAAAAGCGATTGCTTCGAGCATCCAAACAAGTGGAAGAGGGCCAGTCTCAAAGACAAGCTGTCACACAAGTGAGTCGCTCATGATTGCCTCTCTTGTTTCATTGCACTGTGGCCCTTCCAGTGAATTCACATGTTGTCATTTAGTTTGTGCCTTCATCGATATTTTTCTGGAACTGTTAAAGAGGACTCCATGGCCAAATACTCCGGCAGCTTCTTACCCTTTAGCGTTGCTTAGAGGAGCAACAGGCTGCAAGATCGTTTTACTGCCATCCGCCTTCCAAAGCCTCTATGTAGTATGCTGTCCTTAATGTTATTCTGCAGACGGCTTAATTCCTGGAGACCGTACAAGGACGCACAGTTTCGTTGGAAATCAGTCAAGATGACGCCCGAACCCATTGTAGGCAACCCAACAAACGCCTTAGCGCGGGAATGCCCAGGCCCTTCTTCGGGTAGAGCATCTGCACTAGGCCCGAGGTAAAGAAGATGCGCGAATCTCAACTGCATGAGGCATCCAGAAAAAAATCCCATTGTTGGACCCAGTACAGGCTGGCGTACGAGTCAGTCAGCTTGCGCAGGGAGTAGGGAGCGGTGTTGAGGAAGAGATTCAGATTTAGGGTGGGTCCTCTGCTATGCATGATTCAGCCTCCCCGGAAGTCTACAGGTATATCCTGTTCCAATTAACGAAGGAGAGCCATGGGGTCGGCCAGTCAGCAGGCTTCAAGGAGGCGCAGCGGTAACAGAGACGATCTCGCGGGAGCGAAGGATTACTCAGTCTGCCCACTTTTCAGCGACTCAACCCCCACAGCTCGGTGGCTCTGCCAGCGAGACCAGCCACACCAGATCTTCGATCGAACAGCATATCTGTCACGGCATGGCTAACAACGACAACAACAACTACACCAGCGGCGACGTAAGCTCCAGTTTGTTACTTGACAGAATGACCTCAAGGGTGAGAGCCAAAGTTTCAGAAGGACCGAAGATGGCCACTGCGTCACAACCTACAACAGAAAGTGCGGAAACGGTTAGTTTTGGTTGTGCAGCACTCTTATGGCGCTCAGGGCAACACACAAGCCCCTTTTCATAAGTGCGTCAGTGATCCATAAATCTCGTTTCCCCCCGGATACAGCGTCATGCGCGGGCATACAGAAGTGGATGTACCCCGCATCAATGGAGCACCGTTAGTAAACAACAGAGGAAAACATATTTTGCTGTAGCACAAGATCAGCTTTAGCCGTGGCGCTTCAGTGGCATCCACCCTGATCATCGGGAGCGTCTACAGTGTAGCTAGAGAAGCTTCGTCGGCAGTACAGGGAAGGCCCAGCATGAACCTGACGATATCCCTGCAATTAACAGGTCAAATAAGTCTACTGAGTCTCGCGAGAAGCTCCAGACAGCGTGGAAAACACTGCAGTAACGACAGAAGGAGAACAACAGCACCAAACGGCCAGGGTTACAAAGGGCACGATAGTGACTGAAACCAGGGTGGAGAGCGAAGATGAAAATTGCCAGGGATAATACGTTCTCAATCTTCAGGAAGAGAAAGGGTTCAATGGAGACACCACTGCTTCTACGGTTAACGCGTGTCAATACCTGGACGGTGCGCACCAACCAGAACGTCGTATTTGTTGCCTCAGCTTGCTGAAACATTGCACCCACAATAACTGAATTTGTAAGAAGACTATAATCTATTTTGGGCAAACATGAAAATGAACTTCATATGAATGTAATCATCGTAACGCAACATACCCAATCTCCAACGTCCTGGAAAACACTCCACTGCACGAGGGCAAAATAAGCCCCAAGGGGATTCGATGAGGAGACTTAATTTGTTTGATTCATGGAGGAATACATTCACTTCAATTGGTTTCGTCTAAACATTTCAACGCAGCTCGCCTGGTTCACTGAAAACATGTTATTGGGGAGCTCGGGGCGGGTGCACTCAATCTCTGCTCAGCAGCAGATCGCAACCGCCGTTCAACATAGCCAACATGAGCATTCCTTCACATATTTTGGCATGTGAAAGCGTCCAGATAGATATTCTGTAAGAATATGGATGCTTGGGACGGGCTCGTCAACAAATCCCGCCACCGAGCTGTGAGGTCGCCCCTGCAGCTAGCTCAGGGGCACCTAGGGTTCCTGCCGCCAATTAAGAACGGGGCCTCCCAAAAATGTTCATGTAATCTTGAACTGTTAAATACGAACACGAATAAATCACAGTTCAGGGGTTCTCCTTGCAATCGAACAAAGTGCATCCACAGCTGGGTGGCCAAATGAATGCCTGTGGATCATGCGGCTACTAGAGGAGAACAACCGCTTGTTACCAGTTAATAAATTGTACATTAAACTAAATTTACAAATATTTGGCATATCCAGACCTTAATTCCCTCAGGAAAAGCTCAGACTGATTACCACGTGCGCTCCTGTGATCACACCACCAGGTGCAGCGCGGCCGACAACAGCTGTCGGCCAAGCCTGACCACTGCGAGCTGCTGCATCGGGAGAGCCCTGCTGCACTCGAGATGCGTCCTGCTGTTCACGAGCAATTCTTCTTGATTTCAACTAAACACTCTCAAACGTGGAAGCAATTGTTTCCTTACCCGTCATTTGGCTCCCCTCCAACGCCAACTATTCAGCAGTCTGTTCTGTGGTCCGCAACAGGCCGCTGACAGCTGCATCGACTGCCTGACAGTTCCGCCTGCACACCTTCCATTCACCCTTCTTGTTACTTCTTTTGCATTTTCCAGTGACTTCCACACCATTTGCTGAATACTGCTTAATATCTCACTGCTTGTTTTAGGCTGCCAGGCTTCTGGCCACCCCAGCGTCAGCGCGCATTTCGACGCACCTCCCCCTGTGAAAATGGGTGCTGCCTGCGGCAAGAACAAGGCAAAGGAACCAAAGAGGGCAGATCCCAAAGAGTTGGAGGAAAAGAAGCGGCAGGAAGAGGAAGAAAAGGCTGCCGCTGAGGCTGCAGCCCGGGAAGCAGAGCAGCGAGCCAAGGCAGAGGCAGCCCGGGCTGAAGCGGCCCGCGCAGAGGCGGAGGCAGCTGAGGCCAAAGCGCGTGAGGAAGAGGAAAGAGCGAAAGCAGAGGCAGAGGCAGCAGCTGCAGCAGCAGCTGCCGAAGAAGCTCGCAAGGCCGAGGAAGAGGCGCGCCGCCAGGAGGAGGAGAGGAGAGCCGCGGAAGAGCAACGAAAAGCCCAAGAACAAGCTAGAGAAAGGGAAACTGCAGAGGAAGCAGCTGTTGAACAGGGCGCTGAACAGCTTCCACAAAAGCTGGGGAGCGGTGAGAAGGAGAAGCAGCTTGCAGCCGAAGACATTGCCAGTGAGGCAACCATGGAAACCTCCCGCCCCATGCGTAAAGTATCAGAGCCAGACCATGGAGCAGCACACGGAGGCCGGAAAGTCCGCACCGTTACTCCTTGTGACATGACAGCTGTGGACGAAACCAGTATGTACGTTAGCAAGCGCTGTGGTTGCGACATCGGTCCCGAACACAACGAGAACACGTGTCCTGTTTGCCGCTGTATAGATCTCTCAGACGCTCCTCTTTTGAACTAAGAGAGCCCAGGGCTCTGGGGGCCCAGGGCCCTGGGGTTTCTAGTGGATGGGCTGGAGGTAGGAGTACAGGGGGGGGAGAGGTCTATGCTGCCTTTCTCTGCATGAAATCGCGGCATATACCTTGCCTGACAGATTACCCGTATTCTCCCCCCAATGCGTACTCGGCTTTAGGCGGGTGAAGGGACTTTTTAGTGCATACAGAAGCAGCAAAATTTGCGCGTACACGTTTGGGAGTTGCCATGGTGACGGGCGTAAATGCTAACTCATCGGCAAAAGATTATCTGCGCAGCTGCAAGTTATAGCCAGTTTGTGCAGCCGGACTTGCAGACCGCCAAAAAGAAAACCTCAATATTTCGGTGTCTGAACACCGCTGCAAAGAACTTCCGTACTCTTAAGTGTCAACTCTTAGCTACTGTACGACCACTAGGGGGATTAGGGCGTAGGGATTGACATCACACGCGAAATACACTAAAAAACAGAAAAAGCAAGTAAAAAATTCATCTGGAGTTGATAGATATGTCGGATTTTGTGCACGTAATTCGCTGCATAGCTGCACTGGTGGCAACCACTACTCGCAGGTGAGGAAACTGCTGGCGAATGAGGTCTTCAGTAGATATTCCACAAGTTCTCGAACTCCGCACAGAGGCTGCTGCAGCACACCTGCGCGAAGCACCACACCAACCTCTTCCCCCAACATTGCTCGATAAGGCAAGCCCAAGTTCCGCCTCCAGCACAGCTTCTGGCTTCTGTAGGCAGATTATTCGCAGACAGCGCCGTTCTTACCGCTGCACTTAATCCACATGGAGCGATTGAAACGCATTCTTCGGCGAGTTCGCAGTCGGCGGCTGAGCACAGTTCCAAGGACAGAGGACAGCAGCTGCACTGGATGACAACAGTCAATGTCAATACAT
Source organism: Eimeria brunetti (assembly GCA_000499725.1). NCBI lineage: Eukaryota > Apicomplexa > Conoidasida > Eucoccidiorida > Eimeriidae > Eimeria > Eimeria brunetti. Next base: position 33,027 of record HG711106.1, read on the forward strand.
TATTCGGTGAAGAACAGCGACGAGTATGTAAGGGGGGGTCTTAAAATACGGACTGGGATTGGCATGGGCCACCGCGCCAACCAGAAACAACACTGGGTTCTCCGTGTGCTGAAATTGCTGCACAAACTCTTCGAGGTTTACTGGGCGGCCTTTCGACGAAAATGCTGCAAATTTGGGGGGCATCGCAAGATGAAGCAGCAACCAGCCTAAATAGGAGTTGCTACCTCTTAATTTACCACCGAGCATCTGCTACTGCCTGTGAGCAACAAAGCTGACGACTGGCCGAGCACACGAAACACTGCCGACCAGGCCAGCTCCGTTCAACGTTTTCAGGGATCTCTTCTGCGAGTTTTAACATCCATAAGGTGCTCCAAAGCCCTGTCGCAGTATTCAATTAACGTCGGGTACCCTGAAAGTGTGTTCGAGGCGCCCGGACACCGAGACACTCACCGATTTTCCGGGAGCCGACGGGCAGGAATAGGTTAGGATCGTTCTTCGTTACCTGCGAAGATAAGAGACGGCCCATAGTAGCCTAGGAGGGCTTTACCTTCCTTATACGTATTTAACTTCCTAAGGCAGGAACATCTACCGACAGTCGACAACGAAGGTGGAGTCGGTAAGCTGGGGTGGCGACTCACTTGCAAAAGGGTCACATTCTTCTCCACAGCGCGGATCCGACGGGTGTGTAAAAGATTGACTGAAGTGGGCGTACACCCCACACAAGCGCAACCGCCACTCCCTCACTACATCAGTCAGGGGTTGGAACTGCAGCGATAGTCGACTGCCATTGGGCCCATAAACTGTGAATTAAGAGTCTTCGCAGTGGAGACAACTATCTTGATAGCTTCCAGTGTGAAATGTGCTGCTGTTCTTGAGCCTTACCCATCAGCTTTCTGAATTCTTCGTAAGTAGCCGGAACTCGGAGTTGAGGATGAACTTCAATCAGTTGCCTGTCCCGGGTTCTGATGAACACGCATAACCGGCCGGCCTGAAACCCAACGACAACAGCCATAGCATCTCGTTTCATAGCAACCAAAAGATACGTATGGGGCACTCCTGAAATACTAATTCGTCAGGTGAAACGTTTGGGTGGGGGAAATACGAGATAACAGGTAACAGCTGCCAGAGTTGAGATACCACTCATAGCAGGACGCAGCCTACTTTGTTTAGAGGTGACTCTTGTAGGGCCAGCAGGCAGTGATGAACGATATCAGGGCGCACATCCTAAACAGAACGGCACACCACCAAATGAACCCAGTATGGAAAAAACACTCGGCGCACCCCAACAAAAGACCAGCTACCCATGACAAAGGTGCGGCAAAACCAGGTCATGGTGTATGCATGTGTACTAATTGTACTAATTATGTTTCTACGGATTCCGCCGTGGATGCTGCACCACACGATGCGCACCTCACTGGGGTGCCTGCACACTGTTGGGTACTAACTCACTGTGCTGTCTCTGTCCTCTTTTTGCAGCAACCTGCGGTGTTGGAGGCCCTCAAGGAGTTGAAGCGAGCCTTGGTTCCCCTTAGCAAGCTCCAGTACACTGCGTCAGACAGCTGGCGCCAGAAAACGGAGGCATGAGGCGAGAATGTTTGTCTTTGGCGTTCTACGGTTTGGGGTTTTGCTAAATGTCCTAGATTAGCCAGACTCGCTTACGCATCTTCGAGCAAGACGACGACTTTACGACCTTGGAGGCGATCTGCGCGTTTAACTTCGGCTCTCGGTGCCCCCTCTTCCCACATCGTTTGATACGCGCTGCAACCGATACTGTTGGTGCTACTCCTTCCAACCCCACAGGAAAAAGAAGTATCTACGACTTTAAGCTTCTCATACTAAACCCATTTCAGGGCACTGCAAGTATAACTGTTCTATGGGCACCTCCCTAAACAGAATCGAGAAGGTCATCCAAGGCTGTCCGAAGGCAAGTCCAGGCGAATCACTCCCTTTTGCAGAGGATTACACGAGTCCTGGAACTAAAGGAAAATATCTAAATATGCAATGAAAAATCGTCAATATAAAGATGCGCTTAGCTGTAGATGCAAACTGCAAACGCCACTTACCAGTATTAACAGGGCCGTTGTGTTACCTTTTGGGGCTGGAGGAGCCCACTCACGGCAACGCTCTTTAAAAGAAAGCGTATCAATATTTAGCTTCAGAAGATCCAGTTGTTTTTACAAATGCGTTTTGGCCTTTTCCAAATTGCTTCAGTTTAATTGTAGGCTTCTTGAGTGCCTGGACGTTGAGCTCTGTCCGTTCGACGGGAGTGTCCACGAATTTCGAGATTCCAAGCTTTCCCCCAGTCGAGCTTGAAGAAGATTGGTCTCAAACCAGGGCAAGTGAAATTTATAGATGTTTCCGGAAGCTCTCATTTTATTTTCCCAGACCACGCGAGGACCTCTGCCGGGGGTGAACATGGTGTGTCTGACGCGGCCACTTGCATCTCCAGTTGGGTATGGGTTGGTTATTGAGGCCCGTGCTGATGGCCATGTAGGTGTTCAACCAATCTATGCAGCGGGGCAGAGGGGCCCTTCGTGTTTGCATTTGAGGTTGCCTTGCAGCAGGAGTAATAGCATGTGATAAAGGCGCCCCGCCCTAGCTGATGACCCTCGCGAGCTGCACAAGAATCAAATGTGTACCATCAGTGCCCCCAAAAGGGGACCTGACCTCTCCTCTAGTCTCATGGCCTCCTCTGCACAGCGCCCCAACGGCCAGGGGATGCTGCGGAGCGGTGGCAGCCTGTCGTGAGTTGCAGTGAATCGTGTTGTAACAAGTGCTGCAAGTCTGCTCCACAAGAAGCACAACAAACCGCCCTTAGATGCATGCGTTATCGCTGTAGAGGAGCCTCAGCATGCCGCCTGCATGCAACTAGAAATACACGCTCCCACGTAAAAGAGACCCTCATACACCAGGAGGCAGGACCCTGTACTGGGCAACCGCAGGCTTATGCATACTAAGTTACAACGAATACAGCGATGGCGAAGCAGCGCAGTGATACATAGGAACTCATTTGTATCTAGTTCATGCGCATTAATGTGAGCTTCTGCTTGTGCTGAGGTGCCTTCCTTAGGGGCACCAAGCGGTCGAAGGGCTCCTCTGTATTACGCTAGACAGTTCCAGGACGGAGGAGAGGTGTAGAGCTCACGGTGAAGTCGCCTGGTGTAAGTCGTTGATATTTCTGCCCTAGGAAGACTTGTCTGACTTATTGAAGGGTTGCGTAGTCTGTCCTTTGCTGGGAAGTGGAAACGATGAGAGATACCCAGGCGAATGTCCTTGCTTCTGCTTGCCCCCATGTTACGGGTCATCCTGCTTTGCAGGCCTTCAGATTTTGTGATGTATTTCTGACCTCCTTGCATAGCTACTCTTAACACTGCATCTATATGCACCTTAGTAGGATACAGTGTATTTAGATTCTAGCAGTGACCCTGCAGCAATTTGGGTCGCTAGGGGACTCCAGGCAGGTGCTAGCAGCAATACTGCAACGATTTGGGCCAACCTGCGGAATTCCCAGTTAGTACATCGGCGAGGAGGAGCTTGTCGCTGCCAAAGGGCAGCTTCAGATAAATGGTACCCTAGTACTTCATCGGTCGAAGTTGTCAAAGCAGACGCAGAACTGGACGCATAGAAGGCCGCTTACCCCAACCGCAGCGTCTCCGAACGGGAAGGTCGTTGGCGAAGTGGAGCTGTATGCTACAAAATATTCAATTTATTTACAATTGCAAATGCAGCAAATGAAAATTGTGTGCCTGTGTCCGCTTAGTGCTTAGACCGCGTGGGAGTCACGGGGGCCCAGTCGTGCATCAGACAGTAGGCTGGCATAGAAAATACAGTCACTGAAAATTTCATAGGTATGGCCGCTTTAGTTTTCTCTGCTAGTAGTCTTTTTCTTTGTGAAGACTTTGTCCCAGAAATAGGTCGCTGCACTCCGTTCAATCGACTGGGAGACAGTCCTTGCCATCGACGCACAGTAAGCTACAGGGGCAACTCTCCCGAAGTACATTCTTATACAAAGTTATGTAAGGAAGATGGATTTGCTCTTTTTTTTGGTGAGGGGGAGGCGGGGGTTTGGGGGGGAGCTGGATGAGTGGCGGGCGGGACAACCAA